>JASAMX010007223.1:0-26580 GCA_030248175.1 Microlaimidae sp. YZB2_3
TGCGATATAAAAAATAAAAAGACACAGAAATTAGTATAATTAACAATTTTGCATCTTTTCATAGCAAAATTTGCATATAAAATATCTTAAAAATACATCTGAATTTTTACGAGAAAATAATGTGTTTGTAAAGTCCAACGTAAGCAAACAAAACGCACCGTGGCTGGTGTTTGGTAAAAAACAAAAAATTACCTGAAATAACCAAGCGATATTCTTGCTAATACGTGGACAACTGCTGAAAATTAGTTTTTTTGTAATAAAATTTTTTACTCAGTGAAACCTGACGCATCGATTAATACCAAAATCCAAGCGAAACCAAATTCGCCATGATTTAGTATACCACACCTTTAATCCTTCGTTTTTTTTGTGAAAAATTTTCATAAAACTTGTTTATTTTATAAAAAATCTTGATTTGGTGGCAAAGGCAGTGAACCAAAATTTTATTTGCCAGTTGGTTTTTATCAATTTACGGACCGTAAATCCATTAAAAATAAACGATATGTTACAAGATAAATTAATTATTTATTTATTAAAATTTTAGCTAATTTTTTTACATAAATATTTATATTACTGCATATTTTATTTTTCATTCAACATACCGTTTTCCATTGCGTAAAACCAAACCGAACACAACTAAAACTAATCTTTTTTTCAAATTTATCCCCCTAAGACCTTATTTTAAAACAAAAAACTGAACTCACTCCAATGCACTAATCTGATCTTGAATTTCTGGCACACCGAATCTGTGATACAGTGGTGATTTGGTTTTCCATCCTCTCCCGCCCGCCCCTCTTCCATCGATTTGGATCACAATCATTTTCTTGCTCGAAACCAAATACTCCATGATGCCCACATGGTACATATTAGTGACCGCTTGGCTGCCTGGACCACCGTATCTAAATCGTAGTTTTAACCTACTGAGCATTAACTTATTTTTCTGGATTTTAAACTTAAGAGTAATTTTGGATTTTAAAAAATTAACAATCCACAGTATTATTTCATGAAGGTAGAGTTTTGCTGAGAACTGGTTGCTGCGCTAAATAATGAACTTATCGGTGTCAGCATTTCCTAATTTTATTGCACTACGCATACCGTGCTGATATTTGGGCAGCATCCATACTTTATGGGTACCGCCTGAGGTCGGTTCACTAACGGCATGTTAACTACCGGCCAAGTTAACAGGTTGCTAAAAACAGCTGTTATTGCTTGAATTTTGATTTTTTTCTTGTAAAATTTCATAAATCTTTTGTTTTAAATGGAAAAACATGATATTTTAACAATATGAAGCAATATTTTGTTTAAATACAAGCTAATAATAGTTATATTTGGATATTACAACCGTTTTTTAATTAAATTTATTTTTTATTATGTTATTTCCTGAATTTCACTATCGAAAAATTATTTATTTTGATTAAGCAATAAAAAATTTATTAAAACTAACAAATACTACCCTAAAACTATTAGAAAACCCTTAAAAATATGACCTTTTTTATAATCGACTATAGCTTAGCCGGTAGTTAACATGTGGTTAATGGACTGGCCCCTGGTTGCTGAATCTTTCTTTCAATGGTTCAGCAGCAACCATTTCAA
The DNA here is from genome assembly GCA_030248175.1 of Microlaimidae sp. YZB2_3. Taxonomy (NCBI): domain Eukaryota; kingdom Metazoa; phylum Nematoda; class Chromadorea; order Desmodorida; family Microlaimidae; species Microlaimidae sp. YZB2_3. The sequence continues at coordinate 1,591 of JASAMX010007223.1, forward strand.
TGGTTTAATGAGTTCAGCAGTGAAATCATTGGTACTGAACTTTTAAACCCGTGCGAAATAGGGTTTTAAAGGTGGCGGTGTGTTTTAAAAGTCACCGCACAAAATTTTGCGAAAAATAACATGGGTTGGGTTGTCAACCACATTTAGAGGACTGCACCTTTAAATATGTTTTTGTATATTAACTGGGATTGTTTTGGGTTGCTATTTAAATAAAAATACAATTTGCAGTTTTTTTGTGTTAATAAATCCATAATTAAAAGTGCAGTTTTCGAGCAATCTTTTGACCAATAGAGATTTGAATTATTACAAACAAAAAATTTAAAAAAAACTTTTAAAACATCTTACAATAACGCTGAAAATTTTTGTTAATTTTGTCATAAAATTAATTATTGTTTGATAACTGCGAATAAAAAAAGTAAAAGTTTTGTAAAAACAATAAACTGTAATCGCAGCAGGCAAAAAAAATTGTCAAACCCCAACTTAAAATAGTAAAAAAAACTTTGTACTATAATATACCGAAAGGAATTTTTTGATAACAACAAATCCAGAAACTTTAATTTAAAAAATTGATTGAAAATACTGAATATAAAGATAATATAAGAACTTAAGCAATAGGAAAGACAGTATTAATATAAAACTACAAACAAAAAATTTATTAAACGTTTCTGTGCTTATTAGTTTGTGGTAGTGTTTATAAACAAGTATCATGCTAAACATATATGATTTGCTTAGAAATAGTACACAAAAAAGTTTACTTACACATTAAGCAGAGCTGGATACGCCTTTGGTGACTTCTCGTCAAACTCCGCTGGTAATTTAAGTTTAGCATACGCCACTAAAACCAAATTTATTTTTAAAATTATAGTTTGAAACTTTTTTCACACATAATTTTATTCTATATGATTTTTTAAAATGTCTCTTGAAGCTGACTTTTGCATTTGAGCAATATTTAAAGGATATGTATCCTAAATAAATCGAAATATTTGAATAATAATGAAATTTGGTTGAAACATGGCAAAAAAGAAGCCTAACTTACCAAAAGCTTAAACATTAAATTTGGTTTGATTCCGATCATGAATAAAAGAAATAAACAAAAAATGTAGTCGGTAAAAGCACTTTTAATCGACTTTTTTTAGGAAAAATGGTCTTATTTATTTATAACAGGTCGCAATTAAACCCAGTTTTAAATTTAAACTTTTGGAGACCAAGCCTTCTATTTGCAAAATACTTTTTTATTGATTTATAATGTGATTACTAACTGTGAATTAATTTTATTGATTTAAATTTACTTAGGATATCCTTGTTTAAAAAAACATACAAATGTAAATTATATATTAACAGGTAATAATAAATAATTATTTTAAAAAAACTTTTGTTTAACTAATATTTTATTGGAACTTGCATCATTGATAACTGGCTTAAATTCGGCCAGCCTTAACTTCGGCCACCTGCTGTTATTTTTTCACGTACAAAATTATAAAATGAACTGCATATGGCTAAATATAGATCATCATGTCATCTAGCCACACTTAGTTTATTTAATAAGTTTATGCATGGCAAAAATAACAACTGGTGGCTGAAATTAAGGCTTGCCGAATAAATTTAAGTCAGTTTTTCATACTGCATTCAAACTCTTACCAACATCGTCAGACAGACGAAGAGTCTTATATTTTATAATTGGCATTGCGGTGTTTTTAATTGTTTCTCCAAGTTCAGTATTATTTGATATGATTAGCCCTAAAATAAACAAACATAAACAGTAAAAAATATTAAAATAAACATATTTTTATCTGATAGTTTTTTTGGTTACTAATTTATGTAAATTAAATTTTATTTGTTTCAGTACTTTATTATTAAACATATTATTACACACTTTAAATTAAACACAAAAAATTACTGAAACTACTGTCGGACACTTTTCGGAGTTGCGTGAATGGCTTTCCAGGACCGCGGCAGTACAATACGTAGTGGTCTGCGTCTTTCGCGAATACGGCCGTTACATAAGAGCAGTTTTGTTCCCGATTCAAATGGCAGGACACACATTGGGGATCTCCGGAAGCCCCGACCACATAGATATTGCTCTGGTTTAGCGAAGGGCGGTTAGTTGTGAAATAAATTAAGTCTTTTTTCTCGTCGTAAGCCAGGATTCCACTCACGTCGAAGCCATGGCCGTCTATTGTCGTCCCGATAAATGTCGGAGCTCCACCGGTTATTCCCTAGAATCCAAACGAATAACAGTAAAACCATTAAAAATACACGGTTAGAAAGCAAAGTACTAGGAAAAATGCTTGTTTGTTTTAAGTTTTCTTCGAAAATTTTAATATAAATCACAATAATTAAATTGAAAAGCAGTTTTAGGATTTGTTTTTTATATTCTATCCACTCAAACTTTTTAGTTACTTAGTTAGTCGTGGACCCATAAACGATCGTAAACGATTTATTTCACATCAAAATAATTTATTATTTTTATAAATTATAACAAAGATCATTTTTTCAAAAATTTATTCCTTTATTTTACGAAAGTGAAAAGGTAAAATCCGTATGACTATTTCCTCGTTAAATGAAAAAATGCTGTGTTGTCGCAAAAATATTAGTTATTTAGCACAGCAAGAAATTCTTTGCATATCAAAATCCACATTCATGGAAAGGAAAGGATTGGAGCCACTCTTGAAGAAAATATATAGAATTAAATGAATTTAAACTTTTTCGTGAGCAGAGATGAAATGAATGTTTTATACTCAATACCACATAAATCACGGTGCTCTCAGAACCATATACTTCCTCGTTGAACAAAAAATATGCATTTTTTTCTATCTTGAGTAAGCTTTCTAGATGAAATATTTAAAGCTGATTGGTAACGGTTTCATTAAGTAATTTTATATCAGATAAACTCTGCATAGTAATTTTTTACGATTAAAACTACTTGGTAAGTTAATTAGGTTAAAAATAGAACTATAGTTGACAAGCAACTAGTAAGTTAATTAATAGGCACGATTTGTAATTATGTGGAAATATGAAAACACGTGAAAATATAAACATATAACTCATACTTTTGGCAAAGTGATGTTGGCTATTTGCGTATAAACATTGTCCCCCACTTGATTGGGAAGCAAAGTGAAGTAGCTTGAACTGGTTGAAAACTTAACCTCGGTGGTTGACGGTTCAGCCCATATTTTCCATCCGTTTCTTTCATAGGTCTCTTGATAGTTCTACAACAACTAAGTGTTATTTTTATAATTTTTAAATTTAATAAAGAAATAATATGTTAGATGTCGTGTAACTAAAAAACTAACAGTAAAACTAAATATTTTTAATGTTTTGTATAAAGTAGATATTAATAAAACTGTTCGTTTATTTCTTATGATTTTGTGTTTTAATGAAAATTAAAATTCAAATTTAGTAGTAACTTCCTCAAAAGGGCCATAAGAATGAATCTCACGCAATTAATTATCAAAAGTCTTAAATTATTAAATATATTAAGCTAAAATTATAACTTACGACATCGCACGATCCTCTTCTAATGTTGCATATCGTTGTCCACGTGATATTCTGCACTCTGTTGGCCCATACTGCAATCAAATATTCATCCGGTCCATATCGTTGTGCGATAGTTTTATCCAACCAACTTACTTGAAACAAGTAAAACCCACTTCTAAACAAGTTTTAAATTATCTTTAAATACCAATGAGTTTTAATAACTTATTCAAGCCGGTGTCGCGGGATTTCTTTTCCCCCTTCTTTCCCCGTCTAAAGACTATCCCGGTAAAAAGCCGGGATAGTTCCCCCCGTAAAAACTATCCCGCTAAAACACCGGTTAATTCTTTCCCCCCTCGTTAAATTTCATCCCCCCCCCCGAAAAACTATCCTGCTTAAAAACCGGGATATTCTTTCTCCCTCTTTTTTATTGTTGTTCGTTTGTTATGAATTTTAGCTTGATTTTAAGGTTTTGCTTAGGCTGCTTGGGGAAACTAAGGTTTAAAATGGTTAAGGTAGTTCATTGGTTTTATCTCAATAATTTTATGAATTTACGAAAGTATCATGATAACAAAATAACCATTTTAATTTAATGGTGTGTTTTTTAAGAATGCGCAGAATTAATATTATAAACGGGTTGCGGAAAAAAAGCACCCGCGGCAAAAGCGGAAAAAACACCCGTGCGCAAGGCGGGAAAAAAGCACCTGAGAAATGCATGAGAAGTATCGCTTAGTGGCGTTTATTTACTACGTTATAAGTATGATAATTTTACGTTATAACTTATTGTAAAGTATTACGTTATAAGTTAGTAGCATGTATGCATTAATAGTTTAATATATTTTTAGACTTTTGTATTTGGTTTATAAACATAAAATTAATTTTAAAAGTATTCGCAAAGTAAATAGATAAAAAATGAAAATAAAATTGATTTTAATCTGTTGGGTAATATATGCTAGAAATGACAAACAATATTAGTGTTAGCTTTAAATTTGAACTTTTCAAATTTGAGCTTCAAACTCCTAATATTCGATTTTTCTATTAATATTCACAATACTATAAAATATTTGAGCAATATTTTTCACACTTTCTAATTATGTTTGTTAAATTTAGCAACTTCTTTTTGTTTATATTGCGGTGTTATTTTTAACATATTTACAATTATACACGGTATTCACAAAACTTTGGACCGGGTTCATTTGGACTGGGTTCGTCTGCTTTGGTCAGACACTGTACCGGGTCTACCTAGTTTTCCCGCTAAAACAAAAGGACCCAGTCCGAAAGCATCCGGTCGGAAGTTTTATGTTTAAAAGTTTTAAAGTTGCTTTGTTTTCCGCTTTGCGCGCGGGTGTTTTTTTCCGCGTTTGCCACGGGTGCTTTTTTTCCGTAAACCTTTTAAACTTTATGCAAATTTTTGAAGGAGGAAAGACTATACCGGTAAAAACTTTCCCCCTGATTATAACGCTAAAATAGAAAATTACAAACAAAAGTAAAATCGTGAGTAAACATGTTTTAATGGAATTTATTACACAAAAATTGGTATTTGAGCTAATAAAGGTACAGCTATTCAAATTATTTTTAAAAATTAAAAGTTTATATGATTTTAAAAAAGCATGGGGGAAAATCTATCCCGGTATATTCTTTCCCTGGGGGAAAGAATTTACCGAGGGCGGAAAATATACCGGGATAGTTTTTCCGGGGGGAAATTTTTAAGGGGGAAATTATATCCCTTGACACCAGCTTTGAATTATTAATTTAATTCAACCCACTAAAAAACCATATCAGAACTGTTGCTAACATACTAGCAAAGCCATGATTGTTAGATAGAAAGTATGTGTTAAGTTTTGGAAGATTTTAGAGCCCTCTCTAACAGAAGTCCCAAGCTTGTGCTCAGCAGGACAGCTTATTGCGGGAGGACTTATTTTCAAAGTTTTATACTGAAAATGAATTCTGAAACAAAAAGGTCTCGAAAAAATCGCAGCTAGATCAAAATAGTCCTAAAGTTACAAATAAGTTCTATTTTAAGATATTAATAATATAGAGGTTTATTCTGAGTAGTTTATATAAGGTTTATGAAGAGTTTAGTCGTCACCATAATTTATCACAAGACATGGGTGAACACCGCGCAAGGTGAACACTCTAGCGGTAAAGGTTGCCAACATCGTTATCAATGTTGGACGAAGAGTCTCAACCATGGGGGTGAAACTTTTTCGCTCGTCCTGACTTGTCTTAGCGCCTGCCCTTTGCATAATCTGCAAAGAGAAGAAAAGTTTCAGGTAATGCAACAACAACAACAATCACAGGACATTTTGTTTGGTACTCTTTAAAAATACAATTGCATTTTTGCCGGGTTTTTTAGGCCAGTAGTCTTTTGTGTTAATAAATATGGATAAATTCCTCGTAAAAAATAGTTCGAATACGCATGGTTGGCGCGCAGCTGATTGGTCGTTTCGTTGGTTTCGTTGGTCATACTTATGACAAAACGTCCTTTGGACAAAGTCTAAAAGACGTTTTTACATACGTTTTTATGCTGTATTTGTCTTTTCGACTTTGTCCAAAGGACGTTTTGTCATAAGTATGAACGCACCCTAATAGTACGTTCAGTAGTTTTTGCGCGGTTTGTCCAACAAAAAAGGTGCATCGAGAGTTACGAACGCACTTTCCAATCAAACAGTGTGCAAAGTATTTTTTATGTGGGATTTATACAGTCTACTTTTTAGCGCTGATAACACTGATCAGAGGACTTTTTTGTGACTCCGTGCCAGTTGCAATTTTTTTCAAGACTCATTTGTGCCAGGACTTTTTTAAAGAGAAGCTCTGAAAATTAGTTTTGAGTTGTATAGATATAAAAATTAATTGTAACAAAGTTTTGAGTTTCTTTTTGAAGCATTAAAAATTAAAATTTGCTTTCTCTTGCAGGCCAGTCCGCGGTAAGAACGAAGGCCACTCCCACGTCAAGGCACAACGCTGAATAATTAAATTTAATCTGTCCTGTAGAAATACCTTCTGCAAAATATCTTCAGAAAAATTATCTTCATTTAGTAGCAAAATATTCGACATTGTTAAAAACTTTTTAGACTTTTTTAAGGTTTTTATGTTTTTTAGCTTAATTTTAAAGTTTCTTTTAGGCTTAAAGAAAACAAAGTTTTGTTTTGTTATGAATTTAAAAGTGTTTCTAAAGATATTCTTTTCGAGTATATTATGCAAAATGTATTTTTTCAAGCGCCTTTATTTAAGGATTTTTTATATTATTGAAATATAAATCGTATAATTACTTTGGATCACTAGGATTGGCCAGTTTTTGTATTTCTTTTGGTGGTTCAAGTTCAACTGTTGTATTTTGCTTAATGTTGTATACACTAAGTTTGACCGTTGGTAGTCTATGGCCAGCTTTTGAATACGGTATGCTTTTTATTTCATTATACACATTGGATTGTGAGTAGATTGGATATTGCATAAGTTCAACCTAAAACAAACAATTAATATAAAATGATTTTTCAAAACTTTGAATATAAAACAACCATGGCTCCATAGTTTTTTATGTATAATGCATATTTTCTTGTAGAAATTATATTAATGAAAAGCATTAATATTGCATAAAATTGATTGTGCATTACTTTTGTGTCATCAAAAGTAGCGAAAGCGAATTTTTTCCCTGATTTCGACCACCATAAAGCAATATCAGTGACCAAAATTTCTTCTAAAAATAAACAGTTTATCAAATAATGCATGGATATTCCTAATTTTAAATAAAACATCAAACAACAACAGATTAAGTTAAGTCAATAATAATAATAATAGTTAAACATTATCATGTCATTTTATATTGTAAATTAAACGATTAGTTATATTTAGACATCTTCCTAATGGACCATAATTTGTTTTCGTCGAAATTGCTGAAAAGATGTGTTCTGGGGTTTTGAAATGTGGAGATTTTAAATTAATATAGGATTACAAAATGAAACAACAGATTGGAAAAAATTTTATTTTAAAACATGGAAATTTGCATTATGGACAGTTAGTTTTTTTTAGATACATAGTCTGAAAACAGTTGTTTAAGTTGTTTTGGACGTACAAATTTCAAAATAAAAAACAAACTTTTAAAATAAATTATAAGATTATTGTAAGTATCTTAATTTTATTGCTTTATCAAAACAAAGCAAATTAAACTAAAAATTATAGGAAGCATTACATTTCAGCCGTATGGCTGACACTGGGTACTTGTATCAAAAATATATAATACTTAGCATTATATATTTTTACTTGTATGATAAAATATAATAAATGAATTTACCTTCATACAACCAATCTGAAATGCCATTATAAATGTACTGATTGTTGTCAAAAGTTACTTGTATAGGATTAGATGTTACATTCGGTTGATAATAAATGTTATTTTGATATACAAACACCTAAAAACATAATAAAATAAAATAAAATTGATAAATTATCTCTGATAAGCTAAAATTTCGATTATTTATTTCAAATATATTTTGTGACAATAACTTTCATATTTAGATAAAAAGAAAAAAAATGTTTAAAATTTTAAAATTACAGGGAAATATAAGCAAAGGTATTATGAAGAATAAAAAAACACATTTACAACCGACATAAGGCGGGCAAAGGTCCCACGCTTATAGCCACTTAAAATTATGAATAAACATTAGGTATTAAGCAGGAATCAAAAAAAAGTGAAAGTTTTAGCAGTTATAAAAGTACTAGCAAAATATATAATACTTTATATTATGTATAGTAGAATATATTTTTGGTACCACTCTATTTTACGGTTTTAAATATTCCCGCTTTGTAAGTACAGCGCCACTCGCGTGTTTGGTAATCAATTTCGTCTATGTTTTAATGTTTTAACAAATAATTAGGTCTGCAGAGTGTCTAAGTGTAGTCTGTACTGCTGGCTTTGCGGAAACTCATGCTACTCTGTCAATGCTAAGTAAGTACGATCAATATCGGGCAATTTAAATAAATCCTTCAACGAAAACCTCGGAATGGGTAAGCACTGCGCTCAGTGAACACTCTGGTGGTGCAGGTTGCCAAAATCTTTATTGATGTTGGACAAAGAGTCTTCAACTATGAGAATGAATTTGTTTTCGCTCCCTCTTGGTTTGTCTTAGCGCATGCCCTTTGCATAATCTGCCTAAGAGGGATAAGTTTTAGGCAACAAAAACAACAACCAACGACAAAATGTTTTAAATGACAAAAAAATGCTTCAATTTTTTGTTAAAGAGTTTGGATGAGATTAGTCTTTAAATTGTAAATAATTTTAAAACCTATTATAACAACTAATAAAATCTATATAACTTCGATTTCAATTGTAAATAACAAATCTAAAGTTTATTATGTTAATGTGACATCATTATTTTTAAATATATCATTTTAGTGACAATTTCTAACCATTGTTCAATCAAAACACCAAAATTTATTTAGCATAAATTGAGCACGTTAGCATAGTGAAACATATCACCGGGCAACAAAATTCGTTAAGTATAGGTTTAAACATTATTATCTTTTTACGTTTCGCTGATATGACGGAAAACATACAGTCGTAATAACAGTTAAGGCCGGTTCACACCGGAGTGGCAGCTGATAGTGAACGCGCGCGTTTACATCATTACGCTCTTATTGTTGCTGCGGTGTAAACTGTGTGCGCTGTGCGTCACCTATCAGCTGCCACTCCGGTGTGAACGGGCCCTTAATTAATGAATGCAATGCTTCAATCCACGCTATTAAAAATTGTGACATCATTTTTTCAACAAGTTTAAAAACAAAAATTAAGGCTTTTACACTTGTTTGGTTTTACTATTTGATTTTTTTTTTTGGTTTCATGGCAGTTTATAAGTTATTTTTCTTGTTTTAAAGAAACTTGTTTTTTAGTGTTTTTTTAGATCAAGTTTTTAAACTTTGTGTAGCTTCATGCAGTTTTATATAATTTAAAACTTTTTTCGAAATTTTATAACGGTTTTTGCCAGAATATTTCTAAATGGATTAAAAAACAACTTACAAAATCATCATTTTTAGATGGACTCCATGAAAACAATTGCAATTGTTTTTCGTCTGTATCCAATCCAGGAGCAACGACTATGAGACTTCTAAAATAGATAAAAACGGGCTATATTTGAAAATAGCTTCAAGTGTTACCAAAAACTCCAGTAACGAATTAAAAAACTATTTGTTAGGTTTTAGTGCTTTTTATAAGTATAAAATTTTTAAATGTTAAAAAGTATACGGTCACAGTGCAGTAAAAAAATGCGTATTGATTTTTTAATCACAATAATTAAAAAAAATCGTCATAAAACATTTATTTATATGAACCAAGTAATTTAAAATCCAAATCACAATAAAAAACTTGTGTAGTTTAATTTAAAAACCAAATCACAAAAAAATAAATTTAGTTTATCTTAAAATTAAAAACAAAATGCCTCTGTAACTAAAAGTTGGGTAAAAAAACTAATTATAAAGGGTTGAAAAAGGCAGTCCAAAAATAATTTTAATTTAAAAAAAACACACTTGAATAAATAAAATTTCTACATTACTTAACTAAAAAACTTTTCTTATATAAATTTGACTTATACACCAAAAACAACAATACACTGAATTAAAAAAATTACATTTCAGGCGGTAAGCTGCAAACTATAGACCTATAAAAATTGATACAATTATAAATTATAATCTAAACTATAATCTTTCTTGCAGTTAGGACGTGCTTTAATTAGGACCTTAAAAAGTCACTTTATAAATTACTTCAGTTAATATTATTTCCAAAAATTATTAGTTTTAAGTTTATATAAAAAAGGAAGAAAGAAACGGCTCTTAGTTTTATTATATTTACAAAATCTATGATTTATTTATATTAAAACTCAAATAGTCACAATTTTTTATAAACGAAATAATTTTATTTGGAAATAAATTTTTTGTGGGCTATATTTAGGTCCATAACACGGCTAAGTGCGACAAACCTTTCAAAAAAATCCCTAAGTACAATGTAACTCATCAGAGTGCTCTAATAAGGGCGCACTCAAGTTAGTAACGAATGGGTTTGAGCAGTATATAAAGTGACATTTTTTTCTTTTTGTATTTTTATTTTTGATAATATTTTGATTAAAAGTGATTATTTGTATGTAATCCAAAATCTAAACCTTAATAAAATTCAATTTTGTGAAATTTTTAGCAATGAATAAATCCCACGTAAGAAATTATTTGCATACTTTTTGGTTAGAAAGTAGTTTTAAGCTGGGTTTATACTTCGACCACAGTGTCCAAATGACAAACGCCAAAAATTCGATTTTAACTGATTTAAAGGCGTTTTTTGGATTTAAAAAAATATTTTCGCTGTTTGATCTAAGAATAAATTATGAATTTTTTTAGAATTAAAAACTCTGAACCCAAAATTGAACTTTGGATATTTGTCCTTTAGGCACTCAGAGGAAGTATAAACTTGGTTCATACTTTAGAATATAAATTAAGGCTGGTTCATACTTATGTAAAAACGTCCTTTGGACAAAGTCCAAAGGCCAAACACAGCGTATAAACGTTATGTAAAAACGTCCTTTGGACTTTGTCCAAAGGACGTTTTTACATAAGTATGAACCAGCCTTTATTGTTGATTGCGACATACAAACAAAAAATACACGACGATTTTTAAGAGAAAAAATCTCACTAATTTGGGCAAATATTGCGTATCTTATGTACCAATTAAAATTATAAAATATTAATAGCAGTGTTCTACCGCTTGATTACATGTTTTATCACAATTGTTAGTACCATTTTTCTCTCAATAAAGGTCGTGTGAACCAATAGCGCTGAATAAAATCCTGCATAAAACTAAACTGTAAAAAATAAAAATTAAAAATACACTTCTAATAGTGAAAATCTATGGCAGAATAAGTTGTTCATGCTTTATAAAAGGAAAATAGCTCACACAACACCATTTACTTACTTATCTATCAAATTATATATCTTATAGGTAGACCTGGTGGAATGCTTGAAATTCTAAAATGCTTTAAAAATATTTGTCAAATAGAGCAAATAAACAAACTAAATAAAGGAGGACGCTGAAATAAGATCTAGGAAAGCTAATTTAGATTTTAAGTGTTTAAGATTTAAGTTTTTAGGGTCAAAAATGCTCATTTTAGTTACAAATAAACACAATTTGCATAAAAATGATGCGCCCAGAGCAAAAATTTAGAATGAGCAATTTCACCAAAGAAAGATAAGTTATATATTCGTTTAACCCGTTCCCCCCGTTATACAGGTGATACCTACGCAATACGTAATACTGTACGCGTGGTTAAAAATTGCCTAATGGCTACCGAATCAGTTTTAACCATTTTTATTTGCTCATTTATTGCGCAATGGGCGAGCAAATTGAAATAATTAAAGCCGGTACGGTAGCAATTATCTAAATTTTAACCACGCATAGGGTATTACGCACCACATATGTATGACTTAGGTAAACCGCGATAAAGTTTGCACTCCACAATGGTCATACGAAGATACCACCACCGTAAAACAAAACAAAACAAACACCACCGTTTTACTGTGGTGGTACGAAAGTGTTAGCGTGGTAGGGATAAAAAGCGATGACAAAACGGGTTAACTCTATATAAGTTGTGAGAAAAATTTATACTCTTTTGTTACCAACATTTAGCACAAATTTTTCCCGTGCAAATCAAGTCTTAGCTGTTGAATTGAATTTAAAAATCTATGTTATTAAAGCTGGATAATAATATTTTAGCGTCTTCCTTTTGTACCTTTTTAGTACGATATTAACATCTGAGAGCGAACAATAGTGCGATGAAATAAGCATAACTGTGCTATAATTATTGTGTCTCCGTAAATACTTTAATTTGTAAAAATCGTCACAACAGTAAAAAAAACTATCGTAGTATAAAATACTGCAGCCTATAAAAAACTAAAATGTTATATAAAAACAGCTTAGTTTGCTTAAAGATGCTGATATCGCACTAAATGCAAGAGCACCTACGTAGTATTATCACGAGTCGAAGTGATGTTGTAGCTGGAATTGGATGAATGTCTATATAACTAAAATGTAAAAAAAGAATAGATCTTGACATAAACTAAACAAATTATAAGCTTGATTAAAAATTAATTAATATTAAAATACAATTATATTCTGCCTAAAAATGTTATGTACTGACAAAATTTGAATAATATATCGTTCGGTTGAATTATAAATAATAGTTATATCAATGTGTATTTTATAGACTTATCAGTTAAACCATAATAAACACTACTGTTTATCTTCAACTTCATCTATCTGGCCAATAGGGCACAAGACTTGACCTCCCAAATTAACATTTTTTTTTAAACTCAAATAAGCAATGTTGCTTCGTATTGGAACAAGCATTTTTCAAGTCTTTTCAGAAAATAGTGTAGGCCAAATTTGATTTTTGTTTTTGTTTTGTAACGGTTTAAATATCGACAATGGTTACATTTTCGCGCAAAAATTTGTTTTCAAATGAGACAGTTTCAAGTGAAAGTGAAAATTAAAAATTTTAGAAACCAAATTTATTGAAAAAATAGAAAACACAGAAAATAAACGTGACCTGAAAATTCGACTTTGGGCGTGTTATATATTAGATAATAGCAAAAATACATAATTAATTTTAGCAAAAGACGAAACAAAGTTTCGAAAAAAAAGCCTTATATTAAATGGAATAGTGTAAAGCTACATAAGTCTAAAACTAAATGCCAGAAAAGACTGAAACAAGTCTCTTTAAAACCTGTAAATTAATAACAGTTTTTTTGAATTTTTCAGAAAAACAAAACCGAATAAAAACAATACGTGTAAAAGCTTTAGTTTGCGTTTTTGAACCATTAATAAAACTTAATTCACATAAATTTCTCTCAAAGTGGATTAACTTTTACATGAGTTAACCAGCTGTAAATACCACAGTATTAGTTAAGTCACACGTCGTCAAAACGATACAAAAAAGTATAACGCAAGCGTCACAGTAACCATGAAAAATTTCTGTCAAAATAAGTTATCGCATTGCGCATTAAATTTTGTAATTTATCATTATTTTCGTATAAAGCAAAACGTACCGCCATATCAACGGCTTTTTAAAATCAAATATCAAGTTTTAAGTCCGAAAAACATTGAAAAATTCAGATTTAATATAAGGCGACTTTTAATTTAACAAATACATTGACAGCTAATTTGTTTTATGTAATAAATAGAAACATTAAAGAAAAAGTCGCCTTATATTAAATCTGAATTTTTCAATGTTTTTCGGACTTAAAACTTGATATTTGATTTTAAAAAGCCGTTGATATGGCGGTACGTTTTGCTTTATACGAAAATAATGATAAATTACAAATTTTAATGCGCAATGCGATAACTTATTTTGACAGAAATTTTTCATGGTTACTGTGACGCTTGCGTTATACTTTTTTGTATCGTTTTGACGACGTGTGACTTAACAAAACCACCCCACAAAAAAAAACCAGCAAAAAAAGAAAAACTAATACTGTGGTATTTACAGCTGGTTAACTCATGTAAAAGTTAATCCACTTTGAGAGAAATTTATGTGAATTAAGTTTTATTAATGGTTCAAAAACGCAAACTAAAGCTTTTACACGTATTGTTTTTATTCGGTTTTGTTTTTCTGAAAAATTCAAAAAAACTGTTATTAATTTACAGGTTTTAAAGAGACTTGTTTCAGTCTTTTCTGGCATTTAGTTTTAGACTTATGTAGCTTTATACTATTCCATTTAATATAAGGCTTTTTTTTTCGAAACTTTGTTTCGTCTTTTGCTAAAATTTCCGCCTTTTAATGCATTAAATTCAATGTCATTTATTAAAGATATAAAACATTAAAAAATTTACTCATTTTAAAAGAAACGTCATAGTGTCCTCATGATATGAATACAATTATTTTCATATCCAAAACTTCAATGTAATTTTAAGCAGTATACTATACAAAAATTAAGTCTGGGTAACTCCGTAAAATTGTATGGAACCTGAAAGAACCATATAAAATAGTGTGTTTTTCTTCTGTTTAAATTTTTTTTGTTAGACCTGATTTAACCACTTTTTTTGGAAATTAGCTTTATTTGGACTTTTGTTTTGTGCTTGATTTTTCTGGATTGATGGTTTATTTTTAAACAACAAAACCACACCATTGTAAATGGTTTTTCCAGGTTCCATACAATTTTACGAGGTTACCCAGACCAGTCTTTTCTCGCATTAAATTTTTGGAGTGATTGTAGCTTCATAGTATTCCATATAAAAAAGAGTTTTTTTCTGTTTCGATTTTGATAAATTTCCGTCTATTGAAACATTGTACCCCGCAGCGCTCACACGTCACCCAAGATTTATTTCATTTTATTTTTTTAAATATTTTTATTGTTGCCATATGGCTGCTAATTAGTGGTAAGGATATTTTTTCGCTCTTCTCGTTGAAAATTAGTAATTTTTATAAAAAGCTAAGGAATTATAATTTAAACCAAAAAAATAACCACAGGAGAATGTGTATTACTGAATGAAGTTACTTAATATGTAATTCAGTAAGGAAAAAAAGTGTCACATAAGTACCCCAGTACCTAATGGGTAACTTAGAAAAAAACTGGTCGTTTTTCACATGAACAGAGGTTTAACTACGGACAATAGAGCATATTCGAGATTAAAATTCAGGTGCGGGGGCAATTTAGCATCTACGTGCAAAAAATCAGCTCCAAATATTTACCACAGGAAAAAATTTTTGGGGGACCCCCAAAAAAAAAAAAAAACAAAAAAAAGTTAAGCAAATTAAACTTATTAGTATGAAATTCAGGTATGTTTAGCAAAAGTTTTTAGGTTTTTAATATCAGAAAAATATGGGTAATATTTTAGTTATGTAAAATGCTTAGATTTTTAATTGGCTAAAAAACTATTAAAGGTTTTGTTGATTTCGATGACGCCATCAACAACGGTTAACCGCGCAGTGACTTAACCCATTTAATATAAGGGAAAGAGCGCTCCGCGCTCTTCCCTGATTATGTATTTTTACTAATAGATAGCAAAACGAAAAAAAATCGATGTATGTTATTGACGTTTGTACTTTGGGCTCAAAATATACAAGAAAAGACTCGGTTGCCGACACGAAACAGGTTTTTGTATCATACAAGTTTTTTTTCCTCCAATTATGGATGTAATATGGCGTTCTATTTCACACCCAAAGATATGAATTCAAGCGCACTTGGCATGCAATATGGCGTTGTGATTCACATGTTTGTCACACAAACCATGAGCTGTTTTTGGGGGCTTCTTGAAAAAACTATTTGTCGTGGTTGCTTGCTGGATACCAAGTTAGCAAAAAGTGCAGCATTTGGTTTTTGAAACTTTTGTTTGGAAACTCACAAAAATAAGTAGTTGCTACATTTTAGCTAACAACATGGCCAAGTTACGCCACATCATAAACAGAACTGAAAATTTGAGTCCACCTGAAATCTCCAATCGGAACTCCAAATGTATCTGAGCATTATTTTAAATCATCATTTTTATGTTAAAAATTTTTTGTATCAGTGAAATTATTTAGAAAACGATATGTTTATATGTTAGTTGGTTTGTTTATTTGTTTTGATATATCTATATAAAATCACCCTATACTATCAGAACTATAGATGGGCAGCCTCCCCGATTTTTGGGGAGGTATACCCGACCCCCGAAATTTGGGGGGGGGGGGTGTCCCAAAAAGTTTTTGATGTGTACCTCAAATACCCCATTTTTAGCGTTTTTAGTACTTGGACCCCCCAAATTTTAGGGAGAAGGGTGTCCTTGGTACCTCCAAATTTTAGAGGGGTATCGGCCATAATCGGGATTTTTAGGGGGTATAACCCTCAACCCGCCCCCTGCCCACCTATGATCAGAACTCACTAATACTGCTGACGAGTGCAGCTTGATGTTCCGAAAAATTGCCGCTAAATTTCCGGTTTTGGAGCTAATCTCTAAAATTGTACAAAAATTTTTTTCTGATAATGATTTCTGCGCGTTTAAAGCTTATAAAGGATCAAAATCATCAAATTTTTTTTCAAAATTTTCCCAATCCCTTTAACTATTAAAAAAACTAACTGCCAATCGTCTGTCATAAATTATTTAGAATACTCATCTTTCAATTAAACATATATATAAATTGTTAAAAAATTACCTTTTTTACATCATAATTCCACGCTATATAATTACTGGATGGCGAAACTTTAAAACCCTTCGCGTTCTAAAAATAAATTTATATGGACTATTTTTATTGCGAAATTATTCATTTAATTTATAAATTTTTACACTTTTGTAATTATTTTAATTTTTGATTTCGACAGACTTCGTAATTATAATTGTGAAATCGAAAATATTTAACATAAAAATAAAAAAGAAATATGTGACTTCATATACTGCTTAAACACATTTACTGCCCTAACTAAGGCTTGCCATAATTAGACCGCACACTGTTTAGGGTACTCAAATCTGCTTATTAGGGCCTTGTTTCTGAAAAGCTGGTCTCACTTAGGGCGTTTAATGGTTCCTATTTATGGCGAGCCTTAATAAGAGCACGCCCTAACTAGGGCGCGCTTTTGTTAGGGTCATAGCGCCCTAATTAGGGCACACTCTTATTAAGGTCCTTATAAACATCGTTTAATAAAACACTTCACTTAAAACTAGTTGATAAATTGTTATAGTTTTGTAAAAATAAATAATTACACACCTTTTATTATTTCATATTCGCAAAATTCACAATTCCTAGCTATAAAAATTTAAACAGTCACAATTTCTTAATGAAAAAAATAACGGAAGTTTTTTCCTTTAAAAATCGATTTTTTGTCTGAGAGCCCTAATTATGGTGCGTCCTAGTTAGGGCGCGCTTTAGTTAGAGGGTATCCGGGAAAAATATTTTCAGCAAAATATTTTCCGGAAAAATATCTTCTGTGAGCAGTAAATTATTCGATTTTTTTAAAAACTGTTTTTAAGGTTATTATGTTTTTTTAGCTTGAATTTAAGGTTTCGCTTAGGCTTAGAAAAAAATTTTTTTTGTTGACAATTTAAATATGTTTCAGAAGATATTCATACCGAAGATATTTTGCAGAATGTATTTTTTTCTGGCGTCGGTTAGGGTACTGCCAGTTAGAGTGCGCCTAGTTAGAGCACGCCCTAGTTATTGCGGTAAATGAATTCATATATTTTTCGTTTTTTTAAGTTATATATTTTTGGTAATATAACAGACAAAAATTTTAATCAAAAATAATAGTTTTTGCACAAAAAAAAACAAACAAAAATATTTACTTACATATGGGGGTGTATTTTCTAATATTTTAACTGAGACATCGCCGTTTGATATTGTTCCCAACAACAATGATTTGTTTTCTGCTTTGTAAACAAACTGTTTATCTAAATTATGGTGCACATAAGATTTATATCACCAATTATAAAATCACATAAAAAAATCAACGCAATAATTTTAAAAACATTTCATTTAGTTTTAAGGTTGTTTTATTTTACTTTACAGAACACTAAATTATTTTTTTAAAATAGAACAATCAATTTCGATTGTGTTCTATTGGACCTGTTTTTAAGAAAATAATAATAAACATTATCTTGTATTGGTTCTTGAGAATATAGCACAAGAAAATCTATTATTGATGGTTTTTTATTAAAAGTCTTATTTTTATTCATTTATTATTTTTTGAGCTTTTAGGTTTATATTTTAGACTTGTGCTTAGAATTGTGCTTAAAAATTAGTTAGACTAGTCACAATAGGTTAGGTAACACCGCCATTTAATCATTTCGAGCTGATTAAATGCCAGTCCCAAGCCTGGATGGGAAGCTATTTGATACGTACTTTGTTTCTTTTAGCTCCTCTTAAAGGTGCGGTGCGGAGTCAAACTTTTTGTCTTCGATTTTGATAATTTTTTTTGTGAAAACCTTACTCCTGCCTCTAATAACCCACAAAAATTTTTTCAACATAATATTTTCAGTGGTTCAGGAGTTATGACCTTCCAAAAATGGTGTTTTTTACCATTTTGTACGTGAAAGATTGCTCAATGAGTATAACGATTTAAGTAACAAATTATGTATTATTATTATTATTATTATGTATCAAAGAAAGCGGCTACTTTCTACTTTTGATACCCTGATCGTTAAGATTGGTACAGTATATGTATGGATATTACATTTTTTGTACAAAAAAAAACGAAGTGAAAACACGAAAAACACGCTAAAAACACGAAAAACGCTAAAAACACGAAGTGAAGGAAATAAAGGTTGGGCAAACTTCACAAAATCACTGCTGTCGTTTGGTGTTTTTAACGAAAAAGTTGCGGGTTTTTTGTTCGGGAAACGCAATATTTCAATAAATACTGCACCAATTCTAACGATCAAGCGCTTTCTTTGAGTACATAATTTGTAACGTAAATCGTTATACCCACTGAACAATCTGTGACGTACAGAATTGTCGAAAAACGCCATTTTTGGGGATTCACAGCTCCTGAACCACTGGAGATATTTTGTTGAAAAAATTTTTGTGGGCTATTGGGGGCAGGGATAATGTTTTCACAAAAAATTATCAAAATCGAAGACAAAAAGTTTCACTCCGCACCGCACCTTTGGAGGAGGAGCTAAGCAAATCGTTGTTTTGCTTTTAATTATAAATTCAGCTTTTAGTTCTTACGAAATATATTAATATATTACTGTTATATGTTTCAGCTTTCATAATTTTTGCTCCCCCTACCCCTCCTTTAAAAAATTTTTGGGCGTTTTTGTATTACTTCTCCCACTTCGTTTTCTATTAGTTATAAAAAGATTGTTTTTCTAAGATTTGTTAAAATTTTTATAGTTCACTAATAAAAATCGTACGGGATCTTTAGACCCAGAAGTAGGGAGCTTGGAGCCATGAGAAATTATTGGGAACTTGGAGCCACGAGCAATAGGAACTTAGAGCCTTTAAGAAAAATTTGGTTTGGGCTTAGAGTTAGGTTCTGCTTATAGGCTTAGGTAAACGTTTTAGCGATTTTTACTTTCGGCTTCAAGCTTCCATGTTACGGCTCCAAGTTTCCCACTTACGGCTCCAAGTTCCTTTTTTTGGCTCCAAGTTCCAGCTCTAAGTTCCCTCTGGTCCATCGACCCTAAATTATAAAAATAACCAAACTAACCGTTTATATATATAAAACTTCCGCTTCTACTCGAAAAATTGCTAAATTCATTATAAGAAATAGGTTTTCCGAATCTGTCTGCGGACATTGCACCTGAAATAAAAATATAATACATTTTACAAAATTAAACATGCGGTTCGGCAAAAAACCAATTTCTGGTAATCATTTGTATGTTTTAAATATCGTTTTGTATTTTTACACGAAGTGCACCGTGACATTTTGGTAATCCACCAAGCAAAAATGACTTAATCGGAGGTTATTTCTTGAATTTGTTCACGAAAATTATAATATGATAAATGATGCAAAAGTAGACTGTTTAAAAATTAATATGCTATTTCAAAGTCAATAATAGCAGTTATCCAAAATACCTAGTTGGTTCAAAAAGTGAAACGAATTGTCATTTTACACTTGAACGTGGTAGATTTTAAAATTCTGGAGACGTTGAATACAGAAATTATTCCACATGTATAAACATATCATTCGTATGTATCTTGAATTTTTAAAAGATTTAATCCTAAATTACTTAGTTAAACGTAACTTAGTTGGTTTTTTTTTGTTTCTTAAACAATATGTGTTTGTTTTTTTTGCTATAACTGATACAATCAGTATATCAGTATATACCTGGAGTGAGTAGGACCACAGCCACTGTGATAAGGGCGCACATGATAAGGATGGTGAGGAGGGCGATGGCGATTCCCTTCCAATTCCTCTGTTGGGGACTTCCGGCGACCAATTCCTACAATACACACTATTTTCACTCTTAACGGTTGAAAATTACATATTTATTTGCGCATTTAACATTTAATTTTTTTAAACTTACCTATAAGACGACGCATGAAGGTTAAGTTTCGTGAGATACGCATTAAAAAAGCAATACTTTTTTTAAGGGTTTAAAAATTCTAAAATTAACGTTATTAGTTTTATTTGCATATATAGGTTTAATTGTACTAATTTCAATGTTGTTTGTTTGTTTGTTTTCTAAAAGACGAATTCGAATTTTTTTCTGACAGTTTAAAAAAAAGGCAATAGTGATATTCTCCGGAACTCTGAGCTTCGGAGCGCCGTAGCAAAACTTCGTTTTTCGTAGATCTGGAGCGACCCCCGGAGCTCTGAAGCATGATATTGGAGGGTTGGAATATAAACTATATTATATATATAATAGGTACCATATTAATCATTGACAAAGGTAAAAAACAAGTTGCTTCGATTATTTTTAAAAATATTACTTGAAACTTTTAAACTTTTAATTAACTGCTAAAATATGTAAAATCAAACATAAACATAAAATAAAACACAACATTCTTTCGATGAATATTTTTTTGTATTTTTTTGCAAAAAACGATGAATATGCCGTATAAAAAATTTCAATTCAATTTTAAAATATTAGATTCTAATTTACAAAAATTTGTATTTTATTGTTGTTTATTTAACAAATACGGTAAATATGCAAAAAAAACTGAAAATATATAATCTGGTAAAACTAAATGTCAAGCTTCGTTTGACCCCCAAACAATTTTTTACAAACAAATCGTCCTGAACTTACTAAATGTGTTTCTACATTCTGTAAAAGTCACTAAACTTAAACATTAAAAAAGACAGAAAATTTAAAAAAATAAACAAAATGCTCGAAAACGAACAAATTAAATATCTATTTTGATAAGTTTGCTAGTTCATAATGTTCAATAATAAAAATACTGCATTACATGACATTTACTAGACTTAAATTTAAATTCTGGAATTTTTTAAACGCTAGAAAAAAACTCCAAAGTTTCAAAATTTCGTAGAATTCTTTTAAGTTTAAAACGATTTATTTTCTTTAAAAAACTGGTAACGACGTCAAAACACCAAATAAAACAACAATTCAGAAACATTTTGACATCGAAAAAGTATATCAAACCGCAAACGAGAAACAGATTTTGTATTACACAGCAATATTAATTGAGAAAATAAAGTGCGATTGGCTAAGTTTACTTTTTCAAAATAGTTTTTTTAACCAAAGAAATAAGGATAAAAACTGCGCTGCAACCAAAAAAACCTACCAAAAATATTTAAATTTTTGTATCAATTCAAAAAATCGTATTATAGATTTGCGAAAATAGTAAAATTTTGGTTCATATATATTTTAGTGAATGCAGCAAGTAGTGACGCTAGGAATCTGCAAAGCAAAAATAGCGCAATTTGTTGTAATTTAAAAGTTTTAATCATAAAAATTAACCTAAAATGAAGCAAAAGTTTTGTATATACTTATTATCGTATTTTCAAGGTATTTTACTTCTAAAGTCCCTAAGAAAACTTGTTAAAAACTTATAACAAATAGGGAAATTTATATCAATATTTTTTGGACCGCATCTTATAACCTTTTGCGATTTTTGAGGCCATTTTAAAGCCGTTTATAACGCGAAAACGAGAAGGCGTCAAGGCAACTTAATACAAAATTTATCGCAGATTACGAATCTTTGGGTCGTAAGCTTTTAACCTTTAAACACTGAACAGCGAGACCCGATATACATTTTACGTCTTAGTAGCGATAACAATCGCAAAAAGTTAATTTTAAACAAAACAAAAAATTTTAAAAAATAAATTTTAAATTAAATGCTTTTATTTAATTTTATATTTAGTATATTTTATTTGTCCAAAACAACCAAATAAATCTAACAAAAACTAACTTCATGATCTGGCATCTTCATGTTCAGTTATTATAAAAACATTTTCGAAGAAATGCAAGAAAATGAGAGTTTTTTTTGTACAAAGTATTTACAAACAGGTACTCCTTATATTTACATTAAAGCTTGATTAAAGTGGGAAAATAACGTCGACCAGTTTATTTTTAGCAAACGCAGTTTTAGTAATGTTTCAAAATTATTCCGCACCAGCTTCGAAGTGATGAAGTAAATGAGAAACGACACGTTAATGTGCAATGAACGTCAATACCCAAATCAATAAAAGTGATTAAAACGTGTTTTTCATTTAACTATTAAAGGTTTAGAGACTAATTACAAAAAAAAACGACAAAAAACAATTGTTTTAATTAAATGAGAAGTCGAAAATCACCAAAAGTGAAAACATCAAAAAACTCAGCAATGAAGAGCTATTAAGAGAGAAAGAACCAGTCATTTTAAGGCGTGATTTGAGAAAGTACCGCACGAGTGCCAAAAACAATTCGTTCAAGTTAAAAGAATAGAAACAATATTATTTGATTCCAAAATGGGCTGAAGTGGTGGGAGTGGCGGGGCTTGGAAGGTATTATTCAGTGGCGGTATGAAAATAACGACGAACAGGAAGGATGAGAACCGCGAAATTCAATAAGTGAGGCACTTCTGCCCCCCGATGGAAAGCACTCCGCCTTCATTTGCATTTCCCGCAGATATTATTTCCTCCAACTCATTGACTTCATACGAAGAACTTCTATTGCAGTTCACTCACCCCTTAAAATTTCTATACTTGCAATGTAAAATATTAAATAAGCAATTATTCAACTTTAAATTTAAGTTTTGTACAATCATGAATGCAATAACTTTTCTATTTTTGTTAAAATTATCAATTTTAAAAAACAAAAAATATATTACCAAATAAAATGCGAGGTTACTAGGTTTTAGATATATAATAAATGCTTATAATATCACTTTATTTATTACTATTTATATCAAAAACATATTTTACCTAAATTTTGCTAAAATTTACTTTTAAATAAAAAATATGTATTTTTTATATAAATGGTAGCAACCAGTACAATTTTTTGTTAACACGTTTTTTTAAAGTTTGTGAATATCAAAAATTAACCTATTTTTTATCAAACGATTTTTACTTATAACCATATCACATTTGTATTTATAGTACATTTGCTATACTTTTTATTCTTCTTTCGCATGTTGCAAAATTGACAAACGAAACTTTAATAAATAGTTCTTTCTTGGACTAAAATTCTTGGTCCAATTATTGATGTGGTTAGTTTATTATTATTATGAATATTTTATTAGGATTAATAATAATAATGATAATAATCATAATAATAATAATAATAATAATAATAATAATAATAATAATAATAATAATATTTTTATGGGTTAACTTTTATTTGGGTCTTTAGAATGCATGCCCAGGTTGGGTTTTTTGTCACGGAAACCCCGCTAGCTTCCAAAAATCAAGGAAAAAAAACAATAAAAATCCTTATTTTATCTATTTTTTGCAACAATAAAGTCAACAAAAAACGTGCGTTAGTAACACAACATATATTTTAAGTAGATAATAAATTATTTAAAGTTACAAAACTTCAGCTTAAAATATTGGTTATTATCTAAAAATTGAAGTTTTTAGAATTGAATTTATTAAAATTAGTATACTAGTAGTGAAAAAACCTCTCTAAAATAGACAGGAAAAAAGTGGATATTTGCTTGGACTAAAGTCTCTCAGATTAAGTTTAACTAAATCAAGGAAAAAAAACGCGCAAGCCAAACAAACAAAATTGTTGTCAGTGGTATTGTAAATAATTTTACTAAGCTGCGTTACGTCTTTCCCTACAGTATACTTTTTTCAGAAAACCAGTAGTTACTTGAGCACACCTTAATTCATCTTTAGCTATTTGTGGAATGTGGACGTATGGGAACAAAAGTGATGCTTTAATGGTATTCATACAATACCATTTTTCTATTCGGTTGAAAACGACACAACATTGATGTAGATCTTGTCTAGTGGAATGAAATGGCAATTGAAGATCCATGCTGACAATAATTTTGGAAAATCGCGAAGCAGTTTTTTTATTTAGATACATAGTTGTTTCGTATACAACAGAAAATGTAGCTTTTTTATATTGGTCATGGAAAAATAGCGATTTTACGATTTTGAAAAATTGATTTTAGCATAAATTTTCAAATCGCCATGTCATTTATTTTTAGCGAAACTATAAGATTTAAAGTCGATGGAGCATTGGGAACTTGGAGGTGGAACTTGGAGCCAAAGTAGGGAACTTTCCTAAGTTAACTTAGTTAATTTAGTTACTTAGTTAGTTAACTTAGTTACTTAGTTGGTTAACTTAGTTCTTAGTTCTCCTAAGTGGGGAACTTGAGCTTAAAAATGGGAACTTGGAGACAAAAGTAAAAATCGCTAAAACGTTTACCTAAGCCTAAGCGAAACCTAAATCTAACCCCAAACCATTTTTTTCTTAAAGCCTCTAAGTTCCCATTGCTCGTGGCTTCAAGTTTCCAAAAAATTTCGATGGCTTTGTTTGAGTTTCTAAAGACCCCGTACCAACTATAATTGGGTTTTGTCGTTGTTTACGGAAAAATGAGTGTCGTAAGAATACTAATTAAATCAAAACCTTACCAAGATAGTCTACACACATACAAAATCTCCACATTTTTTTGTCTAAAT
>JASAMX010007226.1:0-39683 GCA_030248175.1 Microlaimidae sp. YZB2_3
TGGTAAAAAAATTTTTTATTTTATTTTATTAATATTTTATATAAAAATTTTAATTCCTTTAATTCTCTTTATTAATCTAAGAAATAGTTTTGGTTAATTTTAGATTTACTTTTATTTTTTTGTGTTTTAGATTTAGAAACCAGTGAACAAACAGCCAGGGGATCAGGAATAAATCGAACAGGAAAACGAGCTGCCAACTTTAATTGAGACGATTTTGCGGTAAGTAATTTTGCACTAATAAATTCTATATATTTTTGTTATAGTAAGTAAGTAACTAAGTAAGTGATTAACATTTTTTTAAATAAAAAAAGCAAAAGTTTTATAATTTCTAAACTAATATTAATTAATTAATTATATAAATTAAATATCATTAATTATATAAATTAAATATCATTTATCATTTTGTAATAAAAATATTTGTATAATGCAAAGGGTGAAAACAACAGGTCTTGCTGATGAGCTCCGACTGCTTGTTTATACCTTTTGGAATTAAGGATCGCATTGAAGATCAGGAGCGAAATGTGATTTTTAATTCACTTTAAATTATTTATTCTAATTTCTATTTTAAATTTAATTTTAATATTTCCTTAGTTAATTGTTTGTCTTTTTTAATTTTTTTGGTAACTTAAAAAATTTTATTTTCAAAATAAACTTTTATTACAAAAAAGTTGTTTATATTATCACACAAAAGCCGTTGTTTATTTCTTTCAAAAATACTTTTAGTGTCAATTCAAATTTAAATTAATATTGTTTTTTTAATTTTATTTAAAATATAAGGACATACAATTAGTTATTTGTTTTTTATTAATATTAATTTTTTTATATTAATTGCGTTAATTTTTATAAATCTATAACTTATTATAACTTGTTTAGTTAAAAACTAAGGGGTCTTTCTATATAAATTTTTTTTCCTTTTTATTGTATTAATTCAAAAGCATACGAATATAAATCACAAATATACAAAAGAATACACCAATAATAAATTTTGTTATTTTTATCATTTTAATCCAAAAATCATGGGTTGTAGGGCGCACAGCAGAACGACAATTTTTCAATTTTTTGTACCATTTGCGATTAAAAAAGTGGGCAGAATTTAACATTCAGATTTTTAGTATTATTTCTTAAATTATTAAATAAACTATAATAAATACAAACTATATTTGAAAAACTATTTTTACCCTGTAAAATCTCAATAAAGG
This sequence comes from Microlaimidae sp. YZB2_3, assembly GCA_030248175.1. NCBI lineage: Eukaryota > Metazoa > Nematoda > Chromadorea > Desmodorida > Microlaimidae > Microlaimidae sp. YZB2_3. The sequence continues at coordinate 1,200 of JASAMX010007226.1, forward strand.
TTAAAACCAATAATTTTTTTAAAATTAAAATTTTTATTGACTTTGGAACATTCTTTACTGTAAATGACCACAGTTCCAAATTAAAGGAAGAACTTCTGAAAATGAGTGGAACGTTTTGTGCTTCAAAATTCAATCCAAAAGGATAAAATAAAAAAAATCGCTAAACTAATTTCTTTAGCTGTAAATATTTTATTCAAAACAAAGGTATTTAATTGATTTGTTACTCAGATAAAGGAAAACAAAACGTTTTAGGGACCTTAGCTTTAATTTTTAAGAAATGTTAAATAATAATTAGACCACAGCTAGACTGTGCTCTATATAGTTCACTAAATAAAGAAATGAGTAGTTTGATAGCAAATGATTTTTTACAACTTTCATCAAAATGCAAAAGAAAAACAAGATAATGACAAATTATTATAGCTTAAACACAAAATTTAAGACATCATATACTTACACAAGTTCATAGGTGCCCACTCTCTAAAAAATGGTTCCATTTTTTTTTGTAAAAAAGTTTAGTAAACACTAATTAAATATATATTTTGTAAAATTGATTATTTGAAGTCACCATTAGTTTCAAGTGAAAGTATCCGTAAGTTTTAATAACAAAAATTTGTAAACTAAACAGAATCAAATTTCAAAACTACTAATGAAGAAAAAACCGCTGATTTTACGAAATAATTTGTAAATGTTAGTGCCTGTCTATAGCAAACTCTTGCACGTAGCCAGCCATGCCTATTTGTTGCCTTAGATATCTTTTGAATAAATAAATTTGCGGCTGTGCTCAATTAAATTGTGATATAAAGTATTTTTTCATTTAAAAAACAAAATTTTTTATAAAATTTTTTGTTTTAAAGATGTTAAGTTTTATTATTACTTTGTTTACATTATTATAAATTCTAATCTTATTTATGTTAAACTAGCCTTGAAAAATGCTCTAAGAATAGAGCAGGAAAAAGGGGCGATTTTTCCCCGGGCGTATGTTTAGACAGAAAAGATGTAGACTAGTCTGAGATGGACATTATGTGGACTATAGGAAATTCGCATTTGGTTTGGCCAGCTGCTCACTAAATAAAAATTTCTACGATATGATAATGATTTGTTTATACATTGATCTAATCACACAGCACTGTTGCAATTTTTTTTAGTTTGATGAAATGTCAATTGAAAAAATCATACTCACAGCAATCTTTGACAAGCGCGAAATCGCCACTTTTTCAAATTTATAGTTGTTTCTTAACATACAAATATAACCTTCTAATTGAAAAAGTGGCGATTTCGCGCTTGTCAAAGATTGCTGTGAGTATGATTTTTTTGAATTGTCATTTAATCAGACTAAAAAAAAATGCAACAGGCTGTGTGATTAGATCAATGTATAAACAAATCATTATCATATCGTAAAAATTTTTATTTAGTGAGCAGCCGGCCAAACCAAATGTGAATTTCCTATAGTCCACATAATGTCCATCTCAGCCTAGTCCACATCTTTTCTGTCTAAACATACGCCTGGGAAAATGGCTCCTTTTTTCCTGCTCTATTCTTAGAGCATTTTTCAAGGCTAGTCTACCACTTTTTTGAATTAAATTAAAAAATAGCCTAATAAACTATAGTTTTAGCTGCGCAATGACATATGTTTATAATTATTCTGTTGCCGAGATAAAATAAAAAATAATAATAAGAAGAAGATGAATTTAAATTACAAAATTAACCCACGTTGTTTAATTATAGTTAGTGCGGTGCAGATGCGCTCCAGACAAAGTTTACCTACGTTCTCTAAATATAGTTGGCGCGATGCCGTGCGCCAATGATTGCAATTATAATTTTTAAAGTAAAAATAATAATAATAATAATAAGATGATGAACATGAATAACAAAATTTACTCACGTTGTCTAAGTATAGTTGGCGCGGTGCCGTGGGTTAAATTGCAGTTGGCACCCCGCACCACCGATGATTACCGGCGCGTGGCTATTATTTTTTAATAAATAAAACTTTGAATTAATTTTGTCATCAGTAATGCAAGAATTAAAAAAAGTACTCTGTTGTTTTTGCCGTTTTCCGCGCGGTTGAAGCAGATGGCGCTGGGAACTGGCGCCGTTTCTGCCACCAATTAAAACCGGTCTGCTATTTTTGTGCGGTTTTTATGAGGGGATGTTGGTTGTCTGCTCTGTACAATCCTTATTGTTGCCAAAAGGCTGTTATTGTGCGGTTGGGAGGTTTTATTTGTCTATTTTTCAATTTTTTATTTTGATCAATAAATCGATAACAAGGACCTAAATGAAAAAAGTGCTTCCTAAGAAAGTTGCGTAATTCCTTCTTCTTTCTAATGAGCCCATGTTTATTTTTGATCAATCAGTAACGAATGAGGAATATCGTTTTTAAGAATGGAGCGTTGGAATAATAATAATAATAAGAAGAAGAAGAAGAAGAAGAAGAAGAAGAAGAAGAAGGTTCTGAATTTCAAAATTTACCCACGTTCTCTAATTATGGTTGGCGGGGCGCCACGGGGCTAAATCGCCCCGTGGCGCTCCCGCGCCACCCATGATTTAAGTCGTGTTCCTATTTAAAATTTTCTTTCCTAATTAATAGAAATTTTTCTTATGATTTAAGCTGCTGGTACAACGACTAGAGTTTAGATAAATTTAGATAAATTGTTTAGTGAGGGTTTAGAGTTATAAACAGCGCAAAAAATAAGGTGAAAAATTTTCAAAACAACAGAAAAATGTTTTTAAATTTACAAAGATTATTAGCTGTGGCGTGCTCAAACTCCTTCGCATCAAATTTGGTATAAACTCCTGAAGTATTTAATGAATATGTTTATTTTTCCCTAAAATAAATCTTTTTTTCCTATTATAACTTAACGTTTTTAGTAATTTTTGGAAAATGTTGCTTCATTAAAAATGTGAGGAATAAATGTAATTCTAACTAGCCTTGAATGCGCCGAAAATATTATTATTACAACACTGTCCAAACCCACAATTTTTTAACTTGTTTAAAATTCTGCAAAGATTTTTGACGAAAAACCAGATATTACCACAGAATCGTGTTAGGATACTAGTTACTACTAACTATTCAGGTTATCAACTCGGATAATGAAACATATAAAATTGGAAAAATCGAAATATGACTGGTACAAATTCAAGCCTGAGCAGGTAAATTTTAAAAAATTTTTTATAAAAGAAATTAAAAAAAATTGATTTAAGGAACTAATCTTAAAGGCTATCTGAAAGCATCAAATCCACATGCAAATGTTTTTGCAGTTTGGTTCTTAATTTGCTTTTTTTGTAATAATGTTATATAATTTTATTTTTAATTTACAAAATTTCCAAAAGTACTGTATTAATTAAAAAAAATAAGCAGAATTAAAATTAATGAATACAAATTTAAACAAAAAATAAACAAACAACATAATGTTCCATTTTAAAAGAACCTAAAGAAAATTTGGGGGGTTGGGGACAACCCCCCAAAATTTCGGGGGTCTGGTATACCCCCCGAATCTGGGAGGCTGCCCACCTATGTCGGTCAGGCCAGGACATTTTATATTTGTAGTCTTATTTGGCGGCCCGGGTGATATAACTCTGGAGCTCTGCCTGTTAAATGAGCAATTTTAAGTCTTTTTTTTTTTAAAGCTGAAGCGGGCCGGCCATGGATATTCCATATTACCGCCTACCACCCTATATCAGCACTGTTGTTGATGTAGAATGTTAGTCAAAGGCCCCAATTAAGTTTAAATTATGTTTTCAATTACTCTATTTGAATTTTTAGGAATAATTTTATCATTTAAAAAATTACTTAAAAAAATTGGTTTTATACACTTTATACACTTTATTTATACATGAAATAAGTAAAAAATATTGCAGATCTCTGTAGCTCGAGGGTTTCTCCGGAGCTGGTAAAAGTGAATTTTTGAAATTCAAAGTTATCCAGGTTTAACATCACTACTCTGAACTTTTTGCCCAGTTATAAACACAAAAAACCTTTTAAAAAAATCTAAAAAATATGGCAAAGCTCTTTTATGATTTTTTTGTTCTGTTAAAACTGTTGTTAAAAGTACCCATATTAAGTTCTTCTTTAATTTGTTATATTTGTGGTTTGTTTTTTTGTTGTGTTAGTTTATTTATTTTTGTTTAAGTTGGGGTTGTGTGTTTTTATCTTGCCAAAATTATTTTTACACTGTTAAAAACTGTTATGAATAATATATTATGTATGTCTGTCTATTTTAATTTGGGTACATTATGCGGTATTTTTTTTAAATGGAGTAAATTTGTTTGAATGTCGTTTACACATAGCATAAAAAACGAAGTAAACACAAATATAAAAAAAATTTTAGTTACAAAAAGAAATTAAACAGCAAGCAAAAGTAATAAATTTGTAACGAAAATCTCAGGAAAACATTAAAATTTACTAATTTGTTTATAAGACAAAGATTTCTACAAAGTCGTTACTGACCTTGTTGTGATTAAAAAATTCGTAAAACAATATTTGTTGAAAATTACTAATTAAGTGAGCGGATCCTTTCTCGTAGCAAAATCGGTAAAATCTTACAAATTTTACTGGTAAATTTAGCTATTCTGTTTTAAGAGAGCAACTTGCCCTAGCTTAAGAGGATATTAACCTGAGGGTAAAAGCTAAAATCGGATTGACCTAAGGATGACATAACCTGGAGGTAAATCTCAAAAATATCCTGTAAGTTGGTGTGATTTTTGGATATGTCAAAATAGGAGTATAAAACAGAAACTTTTGACTAAAATATAAGACTTGTGAAAAATATATTTAACGTTTTATGTGTTAAATTTACCAAAAAAGTTTTGAAATTTGTGGAGTTGGTAGAGGATGGGGAGAGGAGTAAGGAAAAGGTACCCCAAATATATGCATTCTGGGAAGGAAATGAGTGGTTACCTAGAATGGAGAAGAGGAGGAGGAGACTAAACATTTTCTTGAGCACCCATGGACAAATTCTAGTTTAACATTTTTACATTTTACAAAAACTTTTGCTCAAATATTAGTTTTTAAAACTATATTAATACAAATTTTAAATTGTGTTAATATAAAATTGTAATTGTAATTGTTTACTTTGTTTACATCTTATAGACAATATACCACTAAAATGGTGAACTGTAAATTTTGTAAGAAGAAAATAACCTGAAAAGACTCCAATTCAATTTTTCACTGCACTGTGTGCAAAAATCCGTTTCACATCCTACGCACCGGTCTGGCTGAAGATGTGTTTAACAATCTCTCTTTTCCTATGCCTTGCCGCTTCTGTGTGGAAAGTTTAGGATCTTTGTAAGATGAAGTTGACAACCTAAAAGCCGATATGACCGCCATGCATCATCAACGGGCAGCGGAGCTCGTTACAACAGCCAGCAGTAATTCCGATGAGGCGGAGGAACCTGATCTTTCAGGTTTCAAACTTATCATTTGTCAGCGCTGTCACCGTCGTCGCCGCTCCAAACATCAGAAAGTTCCATCAGCCGCCAACCTTGCGATTGTAATTTGGCCAATTGTTCTAGAAGAGATGCAGCGGGAAAAGAATAAGAAGTTTCTGGTGATTTGCGGACTTTCTGAAAAACCAGACATCACCGATTCCCAGCAGGTCGCTGATCTTTCGGATGTTTAGCTATTTGAATGTCCTGGAGAGATCCCGCTAATACCAACGAAGATTTACAGAATGGTCAAAGTTTATGTGGATGGTAAAGCACGCCTTTTAAAGATTGGGTTTGCTTGAACAGCAGACCGAGTTCTTGTTTTAGAAAATTGTAAGGCGCTGAAATCAAATGTCTTGTTTTCAAGTGTATATTGTAGACCTAGCTATACATATGCTGAAAGACAAAACATTAGCAACTTATATGCTAAACGCGATGCTTCTACAAAAACCAAAGGGGTTTCTCACTTTGTAAGGCATCAAGGTCCTTCTCCTGATTCTTGGGAGGTTGTCCCTTCTTTCCAAAAACCAGGAGTCATGCGAAATTTTACTAATAGAAAAGTCACCCGCAGTCATAGCAAAGCATATAACAGTTGCAAAGGTTTAATAGTTAAGTATATGAATGCTCGTTGTGCAAAAAGCAAGCTAGATAATGTTTGGTCCTTACTTTCTGAACATAAATACGACGTGTTATGTATTACAGAGACTTGGTTTGAATCTTCTATTATTGATGCTTTAATAAGTGGGAATTCTATGTTTTTCAGAAGGATAGCAATACAAAAGGGGCGCGGTGTGTGTATTTTAATCAAAAAAGAACTTAAAGCTACTTTAGTTGCATGTGATGAAAAATTCTCTTTTATTGAAAGTATTGCCGTTAATATTATGGGATCTAAGCACAACAGACTCAGAGTTATTTGTCAATATCGTCCGCCTAACTTTATAAATCGTGAATCTGAATTTTTATACGTAAATCTTTTATCTGAACTCAACGCAAAATTTCGCAAAGAAAACAAGTACATGTTTTAGGGAGACTACAATCTCCTTGCTATAAACTGGAAGATTCCCAAAGTTTTAAATAATAATTATGTTCATAATATATTTTTTGATTTTGTAATTGAAAATGGTTTATCCCAATTTATTGATTTTCCAACCCATAAGAGTGGAATTTTAATTGACTTATTATTGACAAATAAGGCAAACTTAATAGGAAATTTTAAAATTTCGGAACCTTTGTCCTCCAACTGTGATCACACTTCTATTGAATCTCAAATTATGTTTACCGTTTCTACAAAATTTTTAACACCGCGTTACTATCATGATTTTAAGTCAGCTGATTATTTAAGTATAAAGAATGACCTTGAAAACATAAATTGGGGCAATCTTATACAAAATTCCACACCTGTTAAAAATTTGTATCAAGGTTTTTTGGAAATAAATTATAACTAAATTCAAAATTTCGCTCCGTTAAGGCGTATTAAACATAAAAAAATAAATTATCCAAGGCATATTTTAGGTTTAAAAAAACGTAAACTATCTTTGCACCAAATTTGTAAACGATATAATACTTCAAAAACAGCTTGGAAAACATGCGATAAGATGTACAAAGAAGCTGTAAGATTTTATCATTATAAAATTGAAAAGGTACAATTGAAAGTGGAGACATTAACAAATTTTATAAATTTGCAAACAAAAAATTAACCTCAAAAAGTTTTGAAATAAGTGATCTTAAAACAGAAAACGGTTCAATTACAAATGACGCCATTGAAAAATGTATTTATTGATTTATTATAAAAAAATATATTTAATAAGTACTTTAGCAGTGTTTTTACGATTGACAATAATATGATGCCTGACTTTGCAAAGAAAAATGATAATAATGAAGGCATTTTTTCTGTTAAATTTCCTGTAGCCTTAGTGGAAAAAAAGTTGCGAAATCTTCCTTCATAAAAATCTCATACTCCTGATGGAATTCCATCAATTTATCTTAAAAATGTTGCTTCTCAAATTTGTTGCCCCTTAGCGACAATTTTTGAAATGTCTATGCAATATAGTGTGATACCTTCTTGGTGGAAACAAGCACTTGTTGTACCGGTTTTTAAAAATAGGAGCATTGTGTCTCAAAGAAAATTATCGTCCTATATCCCTAACTTGTATATGTTGCAAAATTATGGAGAGTATTATTTGTGATGCATTAAGTAAATACTTACTTGATAAAAAATTAATAAGCCTGCAGCAGTTTGGATATTTAAAACGAAAATCTGTAGGATTGCAACTACTTAGCAATTTTTCTGACTGGGTCGAAGCTCTTGACAATAAAAATTTAGTTGATGCAATGTATATTTTTTTGCTAAAGCGTTTGACTCAGTAAGCTACCAAAAATTGCTAAAAAAGTTATCAGCCTATGGAATATGGCCATGAACTTCATGCTTGGATTTCTAGCTTTCTTTTAAATTGAACTCAAAAAGTAATCACAAATGATATCTCCACTGTAGATAATTGTGAATATATATCTTCAGCCGCAGTAGATGTCTCTAGCCGGGTCCCGCAGCTAAGTGTGCTCGGCCCTTTGCTTTTCCTTATATATGCCAGTGATTTGCCCAAATGCATATCCATAAAATCAAAAATTATGTTGTTGGCCGATGATGCCAAAATTTATAGTATTTTAAATGAAAACACTACCCCACAGGATTTTCAAGAAAATAAGTTTTTGCAATTGGGCAAATAATTGGCAACTTACTACTGCTTTTAAAAAGTGCGCTATGTTACACTTAGGGTTAAAAAATTTAAAGCACCCACATAATTTAAAGGTACTATAGTTGAGCAATCAAATATTGTTAAAGATTTAGGTGTACTTGTTGCTTCAGATATGAAATTTTCACGCACTGCTCTTCTATTTCTAAGGCACCCAAAAAAATTGCAGTTTTGTTTAAAACTTTTTGAACTTGTAATATAAATCGACTGCTGTGTGCTTATAAAACATTTCTACGTCCACTTTTAGAGTTCGAAACCGATTCCTTGAACCCTTATCTTAAAAAAGACATAGAATGCCTAGAAAAAGTCCAAAAATCATTTACAAGAAGATAATATAAGTGATGCTTTTTTAGCATATAAGCTTTGAAACTCGCCTAATTGAATTAAATTTACAAACTCTTGAAAGCAGACGTACAGCAAATGACTTAATTCTATGTTACAAGCTAATAAATAGCCTTGTTGATGTTGATGTTAGTAAATTTCTTTCAACTGATATAACATCTAAAACCCCCTCAAACGGCTTAAAATTAAAAGGAAAAAATTTAATTTAGATCTAACACAAAACTTTTTTACAAATCGTATTATAAACATTTGGAATAAACTCCCAGCTGAAATTGTTTTAGCTTCTTCGCTGGGTAGTTTTAGATCAAAACTTTTATCATTTTAATTTTAATTTTTAAAAAAAGTTCGAAACCCCTAAATAGATTCTTTATCTTAAATTTTCTTAGTTACAAATATATATTCTTTTGTGTATTAAATCTATAACATTTATATTACTGTAATATGAAAATATTCTATTTTCTTCTTACTAACAATATGTTGTATCTATTAGTGTTATATGGCGTAACCTTTGCAACAATAAACTCTTACTAATCAAAAACACCTAAGGTCAAGTAGAACAAGGAGAACCAAACACTTTTAAATTTTACTGTAAATACAGAACCTATAATTAATCTAAGAAATTTATAAAAGCCTGCTTGTTACAATACAATACACAATGTAAATTATTTAAAGAAGTGAAAACTTTTTTATATCGTTTAAAACGCTGGATTTAAAAATTAAAAAAATATTAATACACTTCTTTAATTTTTAAGTTCAAATCCGTAATTATCATACAATAAAATCAAGCAAATTAACACCAAACACTGTGTTTATAATATGTTATAATTTAAAAAAAAAACTTGAAACACTCGTTTTTGAAAATTCAAAAAAGTCTTATTGATCAAAAACTTAGGCAAGTATCTTATTTTTACAGTAAACATATAAATAAAATTTGAAAGCAATATAAACTAAATTGATTTTTACAGTAAACATATAAATAAAATTTGAAAGCAGTATAAACTGAATTGATTATGATTTTTTTAAACAAAATTTTTATAACCAAATCAAAGATAGATTAGGATTATTTATTTTAGGACATAAAGTCAAAAAAAACTAATGATGTTTTCTGCCAATGCCAATGAAATATGTTTTCTGCCAATTTCTAATATATGCGTACAACACACTAATATAGGAACATGAGCAAGACATTTTAAATTGTGACAACGCACAAACGCACAAAATTTTTTAAAGGTTAACAAAAATGGCCAGACGCGCGCCGATAACTACAATAAATATTAAACTTTTATCAAGAAAACCTGTAAATTCAAATAGGTGTTTTTTATAAATAAAGTTATATTGTGCCGGATATTTAGTCATTTTATAAAATTATAGTGAGAGGGATTATGTTTTTCATGTTTTTACAATTAAACTTTGCTCTAAGGCTGGCTGGGCTCACAATATGACAAAATGCCAAAACAATCAGAAAGTTACCATTAAGTTAAAACTGTTAAATTAAATATGTTTTTGGTAAGTCTAAAAAATAAATTGCGGAGAAATTGAATTTATAAGTTAGCAATACTTATGAGATTTAATGTTATAAATTCATCAAAAACACAGAAACTTTTAGGGAAAAAAATTATCCTCAAATGTAAACAAGGGAACAAGGTATATTAAGCTTAAGACGAATTATAAACGTGTTTTTTTATTTAATATATAATTTTTATAATTTAGGTTGCTGTGTATTATATAGCTTAAAAATCGCTTTAAAATTATGCAAATATACTTATAATTAGTCCATCATTTTTAATTATTTAATTTTTGAGAAAATTTGTAAACTGAAAATTTTGAATTTAGCGGTGACTCAAAATTTTTAAGCTAGATAAAAGCTCCATATAAAAAATTTGTATTAATGCAGAAAAAAATGAACAACCCTTATAAGAACTTGAGGACTTGAATCAAAAACATTTCAAAAGATTAATAAATATACCTACATAAATTCCTCCTTTCTTCTTCTAAATATTCACTAATTTCACGTTAATTTAATGAGCGGTATATTTCAGTATTTTATAATAAAAGCACAGTTTTTTTAATTATTTCAGATAATATAAATCTATTAAATAAAAAACAGCAAAAAGTTTTTAATAAAAATGAGACAAATGGTCGAACTTCGAGGCTTTATATATTTTGGCGTACCTAGATTTTGTTGCCGAACACAACTAAGAGAATCCTGATGCAGATTTTCGACCACAATGCAAAGCATTTAATTCGAATAATCCACGGTTTTATTAACTAAAGTTAAAGTTGTGGGAGAATTTAGCATTTAATTTAGCATTTAACTTAAGCATTCATTCGCAAGCAAATAGTTTGTTTTTTATTTCCTACTTCCATTCCATTCAGACTGTCGACGCCAGTTCCAAAATAAAATCCGAGACATTAAAAAGTGCAGATGAATAATTATCTTGATAAAACATTCTACAAGTGGCAGTTCTAAATTTGGTAACATGGCAAATAGTGATGTGTTTAGACAAAATTCCTGATCAGAAATTTTTATAAAATATCCAACCTGTTCCCATTGAAATGGAACTTTCCAGCTTTGTGAATGAAAGTGTTTTATGTGAATTTTAAAAGCCTTTATTGTTTGAGCATCATTTTCGCCGCAAACAGGGTATTTTAAAACCATTTTAACGTTGAATAATTTAAATTTTTCAATGCAAACGAAAAAAAATTGGTGATTCATCAATAATATTATAAACTTATTTTTGTTTATTGCGTTTTGTATGTTTAACATGTAAATATATCGATTTTAGGATGTATGGTAAATGAATGCGGAACAACTAATTATTTACTAACTATTTAGTAAATTTTTAATAATTACCTGGTAAATTTTACTAATTACTTAGCGAAATCGCATTGGATACTACTAACACATTAGTTAATTTTTACTAATATTCAAGCTCAAAACCTACCAGCATCCACGACAGAAACGGCAAAAAAACCAACGCCACGCCTCGCCCAGTCCACAACGAAAAAATAAAAACTCCCACTTCTGAGCAGGTTAGTTAACATTTTTCCCTACGTTCCTTTGGCTGTATCTGGGTGCTTTAAGTAGATTTATTTATAACGGCATATTTGTACTCATTTAAAAAAAAACTTCAGCTGAGTACCACAATAAATATATGCGAGAACACATTTTAACTCGCAACAAATCATAAAATTAATGTTCTGGTGTTCCACAGAAATAGAGGCTATGGGTGAATATATTCCCCAAACAAGATCAAGGAGTACAACAGCAGCAATGGGTCTTTTCAAGACGATTTGCGAGGGGCTAAATACCCCCTGGTGAGAAATTTTTTTTTTAATTTAAGGCTATAAAACACAAAAACAAGCCTATAAAACATTGAAAAACTAACATATGAATTTCGAAACGCGATTTTACTAACATATGAATTTCATGTAAAACTAGTGTATTTAAGTAAAAAACAAATGCAAAATCTTTTGGCGTATAAAAATGACAATAGGTAAACAATAACATTTCAACTGTGAATGTTTTATTGAAAAATATATTACCAAACTAGAACAAGGATATTTTTATTGATTTTATTGGTTTATCAAGTTTTATTGAAAATTTTTAGCGAAACCAAGTATAGTGATTTAAAAAGCAAAATCTTTTAATACTAACACTAAAGGTCATATACCTTTTTTATAATCAAATTTAAATATAAAAGGCGGTTTGTAAAAATTGTAATATTGAAGACTGACACTTTTAATGTTTTTTATCAATTAAGTTTAGTACAAAATTTAATTTAGAATAAATATTTATTTTTACAACATTGCGATTTTTATGTCAGGAAGAAATCCGATAGGAATTATGATGAAAAAAGACTCAGAATAAAATGCTTTTGTACTAAGGATAAGGAAATTTAAAATGGATTTTTATAAAGTTTTTTAGTAGTATCTAACATTTCACATAAAACAAAAATGTTTAATTATTGATTTTTATGATTTAAACTTCAAAACTTGAAATTAAGTATAATATTAAAAATCTTTTTTTTTATTTAGTAACTTTTTGCGCCAAAATGCTGTGGACTATACAATAAAACATAAAAGAAGCACTGTCACAAATCAAATGCCTATAACGCCCTGAATCGACTACTCCTTCAATATTAAACCTATCTACCTCAAATTTAATATTTTGGCTTTTTCAGGTTCAGACTAATTTGACAACATTTATATAAAATACCAAACTTAATAGTACCAGTACCAAAAATTGTTGTATGATCCAGTTGTATGATAAGTTGTTGATAGGAATTTGTTGTGTGACAGTGTTCCTTCACGTATTAATATTTCGCAAACTCGAGAAACAATTATATGCGGAAATTATATTAGTGTGTAAAAAATAAAAACAGAAATATATTCATTAAAAATTTTTTTTGTGTAAATTGCACCTTTTGATTTTTTGTAAAAATATTATCTTGTGAGTGGTGCTCCAAAGTCTTGTAAATGTTTTAAAAAACCAAAATTAGGGCATTATTTTTCAATTAGCAAATTTTATGACAAAAATTTTTAAAAAAACAAAGTATTTCTATGTTCATAATGAAATCTTGATTGAAAATTTTTACAAAGTCTTTGTCGAGATATTAGTGCTTCAGTGAAAAAACTTGCGATTTTTACCCTAAAACGGTTGGCGAATTTTCGACAGGAGAACAATGCTAAATTTAAAGGTACAGTGCGGAGTCAAGTTTTTTGTCCTCGACTTCGATACCTCTTTGTGAAAACCTTACCCCTGCTCCTAATAGCAAAATTTTTTCAGCAAAATATCTCCAGTGATTTGGGAGTTCTGGGGCGAGTCCACTAAAAGCGGGTTTAGAACGTGCCAGGATAGCCTGGTGCTGTCTTGAATTTTTCTTTGTTTCTGAAATTATACATAAAAAAGAAAATAAATAACAGCTACCGCCGCCGTCGTCGTAACATAAACTTATGGGCAGTTGTATTGGAAATGCTGCCAGTTTAATTGCAATTGATTGAAATGTTAGCACATAAAGCAAGTACATGTAAAATATTACACAATAATAGACATGATTAAACAAGTGCAATGTAAGGGCGATTTTTTAAGTTTTGATTTTTTAAGTTTTATTTTTTTTAAATACTAAAAATAATTTCTTAAAAAAAATTGCTAAGCTCATTTTTTGAGGTTTAAAAAAAAGAATTTCTAAACAATTCAAATTGTGAAAACATAAATGATTTGGTGAGAAAACTATTTTTTTGTGTTTTAAACAGGTTTTTAGAATTTGGTCTGGGTAAAAGTCCCTTACGTGATAAATTATCGATTTGACTGATTGAAAATTTAAGATATAATAATAATAATAGTATCGAATATTGGACACGTGGCCCTCATTTTTAAAGTTTTTTTTAATCCAATTCAAGTGTTACGTATAGAGTTGTGAGCCCATTAAGCAAGCCCTTTTGGTAAGTATAGCTATCGTAAAAACATTTTTTTTAAAAATTTTTGTTATGCAACAAAATGAATTAAAAGCTATTTTTACTTTGCCAAAAGTCTAAAAAACTTAAAAAAATAGAAAAAAATATAATTTAATATTCCACAAAAAAACAAACAATTTCTTATTGACTTTAGAAGCTAATTAAAACTTAGTTTTGCTTAATTTTTGTTATCTTAAACCCTAAAAAACCTAAAAATCAAGCTAAACCGTATTCTGACATTTTTTTTTGTTTAATCACGTGCTTAAGATTTTTTAAAACTAAAATTTAGCACATTTGTAATCATCATACAAAATCAGAAAGCACTTGAAAAAAATTTAAAACAATATTTGTCAAAATCTTGGAAATCGGAAAAACTAACTTTTCAGTTGTTTAAAAAGCCATTAAAAAATTTTCCTTAACAGCATAAATAAAAATTGTACATTTACATTTCATGTCAAAAATAGGCAATTTTTAGGCTTAATGGGCAATAACTATGTATGGAAGATTTATATCCCAAAAATAATCTTAAACTTGAAATTAACGTGTTTAATGTAGAATATAAAGATTTGTTATACGAGTATTGTACATTTGAATAAGTCAAATTAATAATTGATCCACATATGGGACTTCTACCCCCCAAAACAGGTGGGCAGCCTCCCAGATTTTGGGGGGTATACCTGACCCCCGAAATTTAGGGGGGGGGGTGTCCCAAAAAAATTTTTTTGGGGTATACGTGGGCAAAGGGGGTTGGGGAGTATAAACCCCCCCCCCCCCCCACGAAAAAAATTTAGCATTTTAGCCTACAGACCCTCCAAATTTTAGGGGGAGAGTCCGAGATGTACCCCCAAATTTTGGAGGGCCTGAAGACGAAAGCTAAAATCGGGGGTTATTTCGTGGGGGGGGGGGGGGGGGGTTTATACTCCCCCAACCCCCTATTGAGGTATACCCTAAAAAATTTTTGACACCCCCCCCCCCTAAATTTCGGGGGTGCAGTATACCCCCCAAAATCTGGAAGGCCTGCCAACCTGTTTTGGGGGGTAGAAGTCCCATATGTGGATCAATTATTAATTTGACTTATTCAAATGTACAATACTCGTATAACAAATCTTTATATTCTACATTAAACACGTTAATTTCAAGTTTAAGATTATTTTTGGGATATAAATCTTCCATACATAGTTATTGCCCATTAAGCCTAAAAATTGCCTATTTTTGACATGAAATGTAAATGTACAATTTTTATTATATGCTGTTAAGGAAAAATTTTTAATGGCTTTTTAAACAACTGAAAAGTTAGTTTTTCCGATTTCCAAGATTTTGACAAATATTGTTTTGCAATTTTTTTCAAGTGCTTTCTGATATCTTGTATGATGATTACAAATGTGCTAAATTTTCCAGTTTTAAAAAATCTAAAGCATCTGATTAAACGAAAAAAAAATGTCAAAATAACTATTTAGTTGATTTTTTGGTTTTTTTCAGGTTTAAAATAACTAAAATTAAGCAAGATTAAGTTTTAAGTAGCTTCTAAAGTAAAGCCAATAATAAATTGTTTGTTTTTTGTTTTGTTTAACTGGAAAATTAAATTATATTTTTTCTATTTTTTAAAGTTTTTTAGACTTTTGGCAATGGTAAAAGTAGGTTTTAATTTCATTCTGTTGCTTAACATAATTTTTTTAAAAAAATTGTTTTTACGATAGCTATACTTACCAAAAGGGCTTGCTTAATGGGCTCACAACTCTATACGTAACATTCTTGAAATCAATTAAAAAAAACTTTTAAAATAGAGGGCCACGTGTCCAATTTTCGATATGATTATTATTATCATATCTTAAATTTTCAATCCAGTCAAATCGATAATTTATCACGTAAGGGACTTTTATCCAGGCCAAATTCTAAAAACCTTTTTAAAACACAAAAATAACCTTTTTTCACCAAATAATTGATGTTTTCACAATTTGAATTGTTTTAGAAATTCTTTTTTTTAAACCTCAAAAATGAGCTTAGCAATTTTTTTTAAGAAATTATTTTCATTATTTAAAAAAAATAAAACTTAAAAAATCAAAATTTAAAAATTCGCCCTTACATTGCACTTGTTTAATCATGTCTATTATTGTGTAATATTTTACATGTACTTGCTTTATGTGCTGACATTCAATCAATTGCAATTAAACTGGCAGCATTTCCAATACAACTGCCCATAAATTTTATGTTACGACGACGGCGGCGGTAGCTGTTATTTATTTTCTTTTTTATGTACAATTTCAGAAACAAAGAAAAAATTCAAGACAGCACCAGGCTATCCTGGCACGTTCTAAACCCGCTTTTTAGTGGACTCGCCCCAGAACTTCCAAATCACTGAAATTTTGCGGAAAAATTTTGCTAGTAGGACCAGGGGTAACGTTTTCACAAAGAGGTATCGAAGTCGAGAACAAAAAACTTGACTCCGCACTGTACCTTTAAATTTAGCATTGTTCTCCTCGAAAACTCGCCAACCGTTTTGAGGTAAAAATTGTCAACTTTTTTTCACTGAAGCACTAATATCTCGACAAAGACTTTGTAAAAATTTTCAATCAAGATTTCATTATGAACATAGAAATACTTTGTTTTTTTAAAAATTTTTTTCATAAAAATTTGCTAATTGTAAAAATAATGCCCTAATTTTGGTTTTTTAAAACATTTACAAGACTTTGGAGCACCACTCACAAGATAATATTTTTACAAAAAATCAAAAGGTGCAAATTCATAAAAAAAAATTTGAATGAATATATTTCTGTTTTTATTTTTTTACACGCTAATAGAATTTCCGCATAAATTGGTTTCTTCGTTTGCGAAATATTAGTACGTGAAGGAACACTGTCACAAAACAAATTCCTATCAACAACTTATCATACAACTGGATCATACAACTTTTTGGTACTGAAACTATTAAATTGGTATTTATAAATGTTGTCAAATTAGTCTGAACCTGAAAAAGCCAAAATATTAAATTTGAGGTAGATAGGTTTAATATTGAAGGAGTAGTCGATTCAGGGCGTTATAGGCATTTGATTTGTGACAGTGCTTCTTTTATGTTTTATTGTATAGTCCACAGCATTTTGGCGCAAAAAGTTACTAAATAAAAAAAAAGATTTTTAATATTATACTTAATTTCAAGTTTTGAAGTTTAAATCATAAAAATCAATAATTAAACATTTTTGTTTTATGTGAAATGTTAGATACTACTAAAAAACTTCATAAAAATGCCATTTTTATAAATTTGATTAGTACAAAAGCATTTATTCTAGTTTTTTTTATTATATTTCCTATCGGATTTCTTCCTGAGATAAAAATCGCATTGTTGTAAAAATAAATATTTATTCTAAATTAAATTTGACTAAACTTAATTGATAAAAACATTAAAAGTGTCAGTCTTCAATATTACAATTTTTACAAACCGCCTTTTATATTTAAATTTGATTATAAAAAAGGTATATGACCTTTAGTGTTAGTATTAAAAGATTTTGCTTTTTAAATCACTATACTTGGTTTCGCTAAAAATTTTCAATAAAACTTGATAAACCAATAAAATCAATAAAAATATCCTTGTTCTAGTTTGGTAATATATTTTTCAATAAAACATTCACAGTTGAAATGTAATTGTTTACCCATTGTCACTTTTATACGCCAAAAGATTTTGTATTTGTTTTTTAATTAAATACACTAGTTTTTATATGCGAAATTCATATGTTTAAGTAAAATCGCGTTTTCGAAATTCATATGTTAGTTTTTCAATGTTTTTATAGGCTTGTTTTTGTGTTTTAATAAGCCTTAAATTAAAAAAAATTTCTCCACAGGGGGGATTAGCCCCTCTCAATACCCGTCTCCAAAAACCGTTGCTGTTGTGCTTTTTCTCCTTGATCTTGTTTGGGGAATCTATTCACCCATAGCCTCCATTTCTGTGGAACAGAGACGAATTATAATTGTGCGGTTAAAATGTAGTTTTTTTTTCAAATACAAATATGCCGTTATAAATACTCTCTTAAAACAGTCAGTAGAAAATGTTAACTAACTTCAGAAGTAGTTAATATTAGTAAAAATTAACTAATGTGTTAGTAGTAATTAGTAAAATTAGTAAAATGCGATTTTGCTAAGTAATTAGTGAAATTACCAGGTAATTATTAAAAATTTACTAAATAGTTAGTAAATAATTAGTTGTTCCGCATTCATTTACCATACATCCTAAAATCAATATATTTACATTTTAAACATACAAAACGCAATAAACAAAAATAAGTTTATAATATTATTGATGAATCACCAATTTTTTTTTCGTTTGCATTGAAAAATTTAAATTATTCAACGTTAAAATGGTTTTAAAATACCCTGTTTGCGGCGAAAATGATGCTCAAACAATAAAGGCTTTTAAAATTCACATAAAAGACTTTCATTCACAAAGCTGGAAAGTTCCATTTCAATGGAACAGAAACTCTGGATTTGATAAAAATTTCTGATCAGGAATTTCGTCTAAACACATCAGTATTTGCCATGTGACCAAATTTAGAACTGCCACTGGTAGAATATTTTTTCAAGATAATTATTCATCTGCATTTTTTAATGTCTCGGATTTTATTTTGGAACTGGCGTGGGCAGTCTGTATGAAATAGAAGTAGGAAATAAAACACAAACTATTTGCTTGCAAATGAATGCTTAAGTTAAATGCTAAATTAAATGCTAAATTCTTCCACAACTTTAACTTTAGTTAATACAACCGTGGATTATTCGAATTAAACGCTTTGCATTGTGGTCGAAAAGCTGCATCAGGATTCTCTTAGTTGTGTTCGGCAACAAAATCTAGGTACGCCAAAATATATAAAGCCTCGAAGTTCGACCATTTGTCTTATTTTTATTAAAAACTTTTTGCTGTTTTTTTATTTAATAGATTTATGTTATCTGAAATAATCAAAAAAACTGTGCTTTTATTATAAAATACTGAAATATACCGCTCATTAAATTAACGTGAAATTAATGAATATTTAGAAGAAGAAAGGAGGAATTTAAGTAGGATATTTATTAATCTTTTGAAATGTTTTTGATTGAAGTCCTCAAGTTCTTTCTTATAAAGGTTGTTCATTTTTTTCTGCATTAATACAAATTTTTTATATCGAGCTTTTATCTAGCATAAAAATTTTGAGTCAGGTGTTTACCGCTAAATTCAAAATTTTCAGTTTACAACACAGAGTCAAATGATTTTTTTTCTTCGATTTTAAAGATTTTTTCTAAAAACCTTACCCCGTCTTTAAAAGTGCAAAAAAAATTTTCGTTTGAATATCTTCAGCCAAAAACGCCAAAAATGGCGTTT
The DNA here is from genome assembly GCA_030248175.1 of Microlaimidae sp. YZB2_3. Lineage (NCBI taxonomy): Eukaryota > Metazoa > Nematoda > Chromadorea > Desmodorida > Microlaimidae > Microlaimidae sp. YZB2_3. The sequence goes on from JASAMX010007226.1 coordinate 20,508, forward strand.
CTTCTGTGATCCAGTTCCTAAAATATTACATAAAGAATTTAATTAACAAACAATTCACTTGAAGGAAGCAGCAATTTTTTACTTTTGTTTGATACCTTGATTGCTAAGATCAGTGCAGTATTTGTTGAGATATTCCATTTTTTGTAAAAAGAACCCTGTGATTTTTCGGGAAAACATGTGTATTAAAAAATGTCGGGCAAACTTAACCTGGCTTTTGATACAAAACTGTAAATAATTAAGTGAAAAAAGATAAACTTTTAGAAAGCGCTGAAAATAAAATTGTCATATCTCGACAAATTCTTCATCAATATTAATACTCATAGTAAAGTAAAAATTAAAGTAGAAAGTAGCCGGTTTTTTTAAATGCATAGTTTGTGATTTAAATGTGTTTTTAGTTCGAATTATTGCATGTTATATTCTTTTAATTGTACTGATTTTTTATTTTATAATTTATATTATGTGAATTTCTTTAACAATTTTTGTTATAATATAAGTATGTTACCAAATCAGTAATCTTTGCAACAAACAAAATTTCTTCTTGTTCTTCTAAGTGTTTTTACCACTTTATTTTTGTGCCAAGAAATCTTTTAAGTACAAAAATATCAAAAAATTGCCATTTTTAGAAAGATCATATCTCCTAATTCACTGGAGATATCTTGATAAAAAATTTCTTGTGGGCAGGGACAGAAGTTAAATTTTTACAAAAAAATTATTTGATTTTGTACACAAAAACAATTCTGAGTTTTATTTATTGTTAAAAAAGGGCGAAAATTGCAGGTACAATTTTACCTAAAACAAAACAGTTGCACATGTAATATAAAAAATTAATTCTAAGGTACAACTATGCCTTGTAATGATAAAAAATTAAAGTAATAAAATCAATATATACAAAACAAAATAGCCAAAACATGAAACAAAAACAAAAAAATTAACATCTATCTGAAAGTTGGACAGATCCATCAAAAATATCAAAAAGGTTATATTATTTGTTTAAAGCAAACAGAAAACTGGGCCCAAAGCAAATCCGCTGAAATTTTTGAAAGACACTGCACAACCGGGCGGACTACAGAGATTTTTTCACTCCGTAGGTCGTTCTGGGAATATTTGAATCACGTTTCTAAACTTGATCTCCCGCTACAAACCATGTTTGCTCACTGCGACTATAATCAACCTGGCCAGGAGAAAAAAACACGTCAGGATTTTAAGAACCCTTAAAATGTCATATAGTATTCGTGATCACGTCATTTATGTTTTGCTCTATGGGAAGGTTGTGGGAGTAGCTAATAGAATCACATTTAGCCAATTAGTGCTTGGGAAAAATTACTCTATAATGGATGAAAGATCTCCGTTTTTTCAGAAGCACTATAAACACATCGTAGTTAAACCTCTCATCTTTTCATTTAACATGTAAGTATAGCCGGCATTCAGCACGGTAATTACAGTAAATATCGTGCTGGGTGCCAGATATACTTACATAATGAGCGGCTTATCTACGAAGCGTCAATATATTCGCTAAAAGTGATATATAACATAACTTATTTATAACATTATTACTCTATATAACATTATTACTCTATATAACATTATTACTCTGTAAAGAATATGAACACTGAACAATTTACGCTTAAATGGGAGGGTTTTGACTATCATGAAAGAACCGCTGACTGGGGATGTTCACAGCGCATTAGCTGACAAAAACCTGTGGTAAGTGAATTTGTTTATGAAACCCGAAAATTTGTAATATCGTTACTATTTATGTCTTTTTCTCAAATAATTTTTTTAATTTGTTGTGAAAGCTTTCAATTTCTTCATCCACGTGTTGGATGTGCGCCGCCAAACCTGCCGCCAAACCGCCGCCACACTGCAGCCATTTAGGAACTAAGACGTTAAAGTAAAAAAATTTTATAATAAGACGGTTTTAACTAATTCATAGTTTATTTTTCTAACTTTAAAATTTAAACAAATGTGTTATAAATATAAACTCAGTTTTACTCGACTTTTTGAAGATTAAGTTTACGCGTTTTAAAGCATAAGCAAAGCCTAAAAAACAACCTAAACTTTCTTCGCGCAGCTATTTGTTAAAGTTTAAGTTGTTTTCAAGGTTTCACTTAGGCTTAGGAACGCATAGGCTTAAGCTTAAAAAAAGTCGAGTAAAAAAGTGGAGTAAAGCCGAGTTAGCCTACGCGCTGAAAATTGGTAACTGCTTTGATATTTTGTAATCTATGCTGCTGGAGCAAAATGCCCCACTGCGCAATAGGCTATATAGTCTGCTCAGCTACTTTCTAAAAAGGAGATCTCCGTGAAGAAAAACAACTTCTTGTTTGTTTTTCAATTTTTTTTTCAATTTTTCAAATCAAAAAAAGGTTTTGTTTTCAATTTTTTTATAGAATAAAAAAAGATTAACAGTTTTTTTACTATAAAAAATTGTTTAAAGATGTAAATCTGAGATTAACATTATTTAATTACATATAACTGAGTTAAAACCTTAGTTTTTAAATGGCGGCGGTTTGGCGGCAGTTTTCGGCAGATTTGGCAACGCACATCCAACACGTTCTTCATCCTCCATTTCTAAATAGAGTATAAGAATTGTTAATAAGAATTGTTAATTAAGAAATAATGGGCTCAATTGCTTTTTTTTGAAGGAAGATGGAAACAGAACATATTTTACCACGTTACAATTAATTGTGCGCAAAATGCAACATATCATTTAAAGTAAATAAAGGGAGACAACACTGAGAGCTTGAGGGCTAATTATATATACCTGTTAAATTTTACAAATGGATGAAAATCAACTGTATCTAGACCTTTTTTAAACCCATTTAGTGTTTTAGTTTTAGCTTCGTTTCTTGGTGAAAAATTCAAATATTTTGCACTTCCCGAATCAAAAGAAAACATACAAATATCTGTGGATACTTGAGGGAGCTTAAATTTAAGAGAATGGTCATTCTTACTAATGCAATTTCTCCAAGAAAAAAATTGATGAAATCGCAAATCACTTAAATTATTAATTAATTTGTAACACATAGTTATATCAAACTTTATCGGAAGAATTTCAAGGTGTTTAAGTTTTAATTTAGCTAATCTCTGCAGATAACTAATTTTTAAAGGAAGATTGCGCTTTTGGTATACACGCCTTGTAAACTATTTTTGTACGTGTTTTGTTAACTCAATATCTTTGCAAAAATAAGTGGACCAACCTTGGGAGCGGTATTCTAAAATAGGACGAGCGTAAGCTTTGAAAGCTATTATTAAAGCGTTTAAATTATTTATTTGAAACCATCTTAATACCAAATTCACAATTTTTAACGCTCTTTTTTGTTCATATTTTGAAATTAATTTTTAAGTTTAAGATAATCAAACATTTGATTATAAATAACGGATTCTATTATTTTGCAAGCGATACACGTTAAAACAATAGAATGGTAATGATTAGGATCATTTGAACACCCTTTTTTAAATAACGGAATAATACAGTATCAGCGGTAAGCCAAGTTTGTGGTAATTCATGAATTCTAAATGATACTTCAAAAACATTAGCAATAGGAGTAGCTAAAGGTCCAGCTAGATTCTTAAAAATTATTGGTGGTAAATTATCTTGGGTTTTACCAGATTTACTGTTTTGTTTTTAGGACATTTAAATACTAATTCCAGTGTAAACTTAATATTTTTAAGCGAGATACCAGGTTTAACTTTTTTTTGTACACTAGGAGTAGTTTTGTTATCATTTTTAAGTTTTTATAAAAGAAAGAATTTAAAAATGAGCATTGATCACTTGGATCACTTATTAGTTTACCACTAAAACTTTTTAAATGTGGAATAAAAAATTCACAGTTTTTACATTGTTGTTTTTTTTATAAATTTGAAAACACCCTGTTAATCATTACTTAGCAAAATTTTTCTTTCGCGTTTTTCAACTAACTTGTTAACTTCTAATTTAAACTTTCTGTTTAGTTTATTGTATTCGGCTTTAATTAAAGGATGCGTTTCTTTGCGTTGTTTCCAAATGCACTTTTTTCTTAAATATTTAAAATATACTTTGAATAAGTATGTTTTTTTGAATGTGATTTAGACTTAAAAGGAACAAACATTTCCATAGCTTTATTAAGTTCAGATTAAAATATGTTTGAATGTGATTCTGCCGTTGAAAAGCTTTGAAAAATACCATTCAAATCATACTGTTAATATAATTAACCATAAAGCTCCAATCAGCATGCTTAAAGTCAGAATATTTACCAAAAACTTGTTTCTTAATAATTTTTGAACCAGTATATGTAAATTCTATACTATTGTGATCGCTTTCAAATAACGGTTCCTTAACGAAAACACTAGAAACTTGTGAGTCAACATTGCAAAAAATAAAGTCTAAAAAAATTAGACCCCTGGTTGCTTTATTAACTAATTGATTAAATGATTGTTCCATTAATGTTCGACCTAACGTTTTTAAAATACGTTTTTCGTAAATATTTTTATCTCAAAACTTTTCACGGACGTTAAAGTCACCAAACAGTGTGACCGGAATTTTTGTATCCGCAATAAATTAGCAAAACAGTTCAGTGTAATTTTTACTCGTGTTAAGTGGGCAATAAAAGCAAACAATTCTTAAAGGCTGGTCATCAATTGAATCAACAACTATAATTTCAAGCGAATCAAAATAGTTTTGTAATTTAAACTCTTGGGCTTTTATACCTATTGTTTGATAACTATGGCTACGCCTCCCCCAATTTTATTCTTTGTTGCTGCAGCAATTAAAAGTTTTATTTTTCTCTGGCAAATTAAGCTTTAATACTGTTTTTATAATAGGCGTTTTTGATTGCTAAAACGTGGTAGGTTTCTGTCGAGTTGGAGAGAATTTTAAACAAAAAGTTACCTTTTGTTCAAAAAAATTGTGCAAACATTTTTGGGCGTGCGGGAAAAAATACGAACTAACTTTATTTATTTATTTTTGTTCTCTACTCCAGTCTCTTTTTGTCTCCTTTCGGTCGTTGAACCAATGGGACGAACTTCCAATCTTGTTTGAAATGGTTCACCGGTTTTCTTCAGTTAAGTGCCACTCAAATTTTAATTGTATTTAAGGAACGGAGTTTTAGATCTCCGGAGCTCCCTACGCTTTAATTGGCTGGAGCTCCGGAGCATCAAATTGGCAGGTAGAAACATTACTAATAAGAATTTTAAAAATTAATTTGATTTTGAGAACGAAAAATTTCGTTCTCATTTTTAATATAAAAAATTTTAATTACTTATTACAAACAATTTTAGACTAAACCGAAAAAAAACAAAATTTTTGTTTCCAACAATTTTTGCACTTGCTTTGCCAGTTATTTAAGAAAAACAAAAAAGCGTAAAAAATTTCGTCGCGGAAATTTTTTCCTCGAAAATAATCCTTCAGCGGAAATAATGCTAATGATATAGTGCGGTGGAAATTTTTTCCTCGTAAATTGTTGTTGCGGAAATATCTATCTGGAACCGGATGAAACCTGCAATCTATGTTTCTTAATGATTTAAATAATTGAATTGACTATTTAACCATAAAATTAATAAAAAAATTTTATCAAAAACATTTTATTATTAAAGATTAAATACCATAGTAATTATATATAAAAGTGCTCAATTTGGAACAAAAATGAGATTTTTTTAAAAGAATAAACTGATGGTGCACTGGTAACTATGATTGAATTACATCTGGCTGACCTCGTAAGTTTGTGTTTGTGACATGAGCGGATCAATTAAAATTGTGCGGTAATAAAATATTTTTTGAAAAAAATGATAAGAACGCCAATTTTTTTAATTTTCGCCTTTTCAGAAAATGAAAAAAATAGTCAACTTTATCTTTTTAAAATTATCATTTTTGTTCCAAATTAAGTAATTTAATAAATAATTGTTAAATAATGGTATTTTATCTTTAATATTAAACTGTTTTTGCTAAAAAATTTAAATGGTTTTATTGTTAAGTAGTCAATTTTATACTGCAAATCATCGAGGTCAGCTAGATTTTATTTGCTTATATTTTTTTTATCTTTTGCAAAAAGGCGGAAATTAAAAAAAGTTATGCGTTTTTATTTGTGTTTTTAACGTCATAACCGCACAGTTTTAATTAATCAGCTTTTGTCTCTTATACAATTTTACGAATTCAGCCAGATATACTTACACAATAATCTTTTGATTGTATGCATAATACAAAATTGTTTCAACTCTAGTAGCTTTTAAATAAAAACCATCAGTTAACTCAACCATCGAAGCCCAGGCAACAAACCGCGTGGCATAGGTACATAATCGGAGACCACATATAAATTTAGAAAACCCAATGAAAAGAATCCATGTTTCATAACGGTAATTTATAATTTGGTAATTTTTCATTACAAATTGGACCTTAAATTCTAACGTCATTAATTTTTTGCGGTTATTTAAAAATACTTTAGCTTAGTAAATGTTCCCACTGCATAGTTTCAGTGCTAATAACGTTAAAATTATAAATATTTCTTGAATGCTTTTTACTTATCGCACGACATATCAGACAAAACAGTGTGAATAACGATCGGAACTAATAATTTTATGCTTTATTTTTATAAGGAATTTACATGTTTTATATCGGGTTTGTTTTTTTTATTTTTGCTATTTTTGCAGTACTTATGTTTTAGTTTGAATAAAAGTTTGAAAGTATTTTTTGGTATTTTTTTGCAAAAAAGCCAACCTATTTAATTGGTATTTATTTAATATTTATTCAGTTATAAATTTAAGAAAGTATTTCAATGGTATTTGAATCGATTTGATTTTTATCATAGTTATTTTGTTAGTATTTTAAAATTTAGTATTTTTTAACCCCTACATTTATTAATAAAATAATCAATTCATAATTTATAATGACATAATTAATATTGATCTTATAAAAACTTGCAGAAAAACACTCTGACGACTGAAAAAACATTTAAAAAGAAAGTAAAAGAAAGCAGTAGTCTATAACCAGTGCGCAATTATGCCTTTTATAAATTAAATACGGATGTGCTATACCGGGAAATTTCATTTTGGTACTAAAGGTCCAAAAATTGTTTAGTCTTAACTTTAGTACTAAGCCCAAAAAAGGCTTAGTACTGAAGAACTTTAGCCTTAGCTTTTGCCAAACTGACAAATATGAGCATATTTCTAAATTTTAAAAATTATCCATTTGTTAAGGTAATTCTTAGCATTGCACTGTTAAGGTTACAGTAAAAACTCAACATTAAAAAAGTTTTTACGTTTATTGAATCAGGTTTTAGTTTTATATGTAAAAAACATAATTATTAGACTTAATTTTACACTTTTAAAGTTGTTCTTGTAACTAAAGTATTGCAGTTTTAACTTTAAATGTTTAAAATGGTTAACTACCAAGAATAATTTAAAAAAAATAATATCTATAGCAACAAAAGATTTAAACAACATTTAAAAAACACCCTAACTTCATAATAAACTTTACAAAATGCGTATATAAAATAGTGAAAATGATATTAATTTAATATTAAGCACTTACAAACTCAAAAAAGTACTCCAAAAAAGCAAAAAAACGTTTTTCCAATGTTTAACAAAAATAAAAAAGCACAAAAAAGTAAAACACCATGCTCACAGCACCTTGAACCCAAAAGTCGCTTTCATCGTTTTTTTTTATTTAGCATTATTTTTCAAATAACTCACTTATATTAATTTTAAAGTAAAAAATATAATATATTTTTAACTCCAGGTGAGCATAGTTTTGGCAGCTAAGAGGAGGTGGGCTTTGGGGTGATCGTTACCCGGGGTAAATTGCATCTTGAATTTTGGAAGGGAAGTCCTAAGGAGTCCTTCGGTACTCGCTGGCTTTTTAGATTGTAGATAAAAAATTTTGATATCTAGAAGAGGGTCAGGGTGTGTCTGTTTTTAAAAACAAAATATTTTGTAGGTGTCAGATTTATAATTCTAAAAGGGAGGAAAACTCAATTTTTGTCTAAGAAGGTGGTTTAAAAATTTTGAGGTTAAAATTTTGTGGGGAGGGCTTTTATTCATAAAAATCTAATTGAATAATCATGTTTCTGATTGGTGGGAAGACTTATGATTTTTTGGTGATTTGTTATTTTCCTGGCAAAAGCTGACGTTTTTCCGGGCCCATACTTTTTGCCGAGCTTTTTCCAGCTAATTTTAGTTTACTAAACCCTTTAGTACTAAAGTTAATTTAGCTTTGTTTTTACTAATAATGACACCCGTAAAATAGAATCATTTAGTAATGAAAATGGTCATTTGATAGTCACATCAAAATTTGTAGTGGTTTTTCATGAAAACTGATAGACAATACTAAAAGTGTTTTACCGTTTTCACTGTTTATATAAACGACTCCATTTGTTTCAAACAAACGATATTGAACTACATTTTTGGAATAAAATTTTTAAAAACCAAGTTTTTTTTCTGCGAATGTTTGTTTTTGTTAAAATAATTTATTATATTGCTCATTTGCAATCGGATTACAAATTGTTATAAAACGTTAGACAACAAACAGTAGCTTTTCTTTTGTTTAGTTGTTAAGTTTTGGTTCTAGTTGAGTTAAAAAAAGTAAAGTTTTGAAATTAGAATAAAATATCATACGTTAGAGTACAAAATTCGTTTAGTATGATGCCTTGTTTTATTTTGAAACAGTTTTTTGTCACTAAAGCAAAATCGATAGGAATACATTAATTTAAAGAAACAACACTAAACCGCAGTCACAAGACTTTAGCGAAGGCAGTAATATTTATGTTTCTGGTTTTAAAGTTTAATCTTACTACGTTTTAATTTTTTCCTTTTACAAACGATAGACATTAAAAAAAGAATTTAGAAATGAATTTTATGTATATAACCTCATTTATACTTATTTTTGTAAGTTTTTTTGTTTTACAGTTCTAATAAATTTGTTTATTTGCGGGTACGCAAAATTGTTTTATTTTATCTGAGCATATAAATAGCATTCATAGCGAAAAAGTTTATAGTTTTATTGGTATAAAATTGTAGCTGAAATTTACCAGTTTATTTTTTATAAGTTTTTTTAGAAATGAGTCGTTTTGTTCTAGAATGGTATAACTTAATTTTTTCCACTTTACATTATTTTGTATAAGCTGTATACTTATAAAAATGTGCTCTTTAATTGTTCATAATAATGATTGTGACACTCAAAATTGCTAAAATCTACTTTACCTTGAAGTTTAGATGTTTACGAAAAAATATGGCTTAATTGACATTTATATAACGAAATTAACGACATTAGCATTGTTTTATATTATTTAACAATGGTATACGATTTTAGGTTCCATTGGTGACTGGACAATGGCAATGGATTTTTGGTGGTAATCAAAATCAACGTCGGTATTATAACCCATGCGATGCACGACCCTGCCCACCCGATCAACGCTGCCACCATGAAGGTAATTTTTTGTTAAGTTCAATAAAACAAGAGCCAAAAGGCTTGAAAAGGTTCAGGTACTAGATCCGAACTTGTTAGATAATTAATAAAAAGATCTATGCCGTTCTCTATATGCATTTTAGTGTGTAATGAAATGAGTTTAAAACTTACAATTCATAGTGGAGTTCCAAATGAAATTTTACCCTAACAAAAGACATTTGACATCTTATAAATCTAAATCATAATATAAATTCAGTGGGTGATGGTGCGAAAAACGTGTGAGTTAATGAAGCAGTGCGGCTAAAACAAAATTACCAATTGAAGTCCTGTATAGTTTTAGTAAAAAACCAAGAATTTTGTGGTGGTTTTGCCTGATTGTATGTAACTAAGGTTAGCTTAGGGGAACAGAGCGTTGACGAGCGGTAAAAGTGTGACCTGGATTTCGGCTCTCGGTTGTCAGATTGTGTTCTTAAACGGCTGCGTTCCCCCGTCTTGGTGGGGAAGTAAATAACACCAACCGTTTTGTTGATGTGTGTAAAATACAACGCCTTAGTATAATAGTAAATCATTTCATCAGTAAAAATAAAAAGCAAGTACAAAAATCTATTTTAAAATAATGTTAAGGTTTTTTTAGTTATTATCAATGTTTATACTTTTTTATTAATAAGTTTTTAGGTGGGGAATACTACCATTGTGATCGAATTGTTTCGAACTACCGCCCTAGATACCGAGAGTATAACCGCGGATATCATAATAGCAACTACAACAACAGATACAACTATCAATACTACAACACGTACGACAATTACAACAACTATGACAACTATGGTACATTTAGCAATGGGAATGGCTGGGGTGGAATTCTCAGTACCGTCCTCAACAGCTTTGGAGGAAAAAAATAAACTATAATCTATTTTTATGTTTGTTTATTAATATTTTTCATTCGTTTTTATTAATAATTTTAAATTAGATCGTGTTAACTCGAATTTTGTGAAGTAAACAGGGTTATTTATTGTTAAAATAAATTTAGCAAAATTCAAATTTGTATTTTATTTACATTAGAAACATTGAAAATGGTTTTTTTTGGTAAAATATCAAGGACATGAAGATTTGAACACTTACAAGGGCAACAAAACAAATCACAACAGGTGATATTATATAACATAAACATGTATGTGAATAAATTTTGTCCGTTAAATGAAAAATTGTTTACTATACTTTTCAAATATTGCAGCATTGCAATTGTTATAGTAATATCAAAAATATATACTAAAGGAAAAATGAGACACTTAGAACAAACTGCTTGTAAAAAAAGGTCCCATTTAAATGGGACCTGGTCCCATTTAAATGGGACCAGGTCCCATTTAAATAGGTCCCATTTAAATGGGACTTATTTAAATGGGATCCCATTTAAATGGGATTCCATTTAAATGGGATCCCATTTAAATAGGTTCCATTTAAATAGGATCCCATTTAAATAGGTCCCATTTAATGTAAAACTTCACAGTTTTGTTTTGACGACAGATCTTTTTTAATTACATCTTACTATACGTAGTTTGACCTGGTGATTCAATTTTTGACATTCATTTTTCTGTAAAAAAAATGTTATCGTACACAATCATCAAATAACATCAATAAAATACATGTCAAAAATACAAAACATTAATAAAGTTTATTACCAAAAATATTCTATTTTTCCATTTTCTATTTAGCGTATCTTAAATAAACAAACATTTTTTAAATTAAAAAACTAAAAAATAAAAAAAAAATTTTTCGGCGTTAAAAATACTAGCGACTTTCGAGTTTCGAGCGATTACTCGAACCCATGGATCCCACGACCCGAGCGCAACGTACTAACCACTGCGCTACGGTGTCTCCTGGGATTTTCAATTAAAAGGAGCTTTTAAAGGAATAGTTCAAAATGTAGTTTCTCGGCGTCAATTAAGAGAAAATTAAACGAAAATTAAAAAAAAATTGATAGGTTATTTTTAAACGAAAGTTTGGAAATAGTTAGATATAGGCTTTTACCATTTTTTTTATTATAAACGAATAAAAAAGCACTTCAGGATTTTTTTTACTATATATTTTTGTAAAAAAAGTCTTTTTTGCAATTTAAAAAAAATCCTGAGATCATTTTGAACCCAAACCACCTTTGAAAGTTGCCCCCTACATTACCCTAATTTATTATAAAATTTCGCCCAAAAATAACCAATCAATTTTTTTTAAAAGGCCTTATTGTGGTTTTCAGAGGTAGAATCCATGGACATCTGTTGCGAACTGGACAAACTTTTCGGTGATGTTTTTATAACCAATGGATAGCACAGATTCTTAACTTTTTATAGCACCCCACTTTTATGGGCCAAAAATTAATATTTATTATGATATGCGACTTGTAGTCCAAGTGGTCAAAACTGTGAAGTTCTACCTTAAATGGGATCTTATTTAAATGGGACCAAAATCCAAAGATCCCATTTAAATGGGACCAGGTCCCATTTAAATGGGATCTTTGGTTTTTGGTCCCATTTAAATAAGATCCCATTTAAGGGACCGTTTTTTACAAGCAGTTTGTTCTAAGTGTCTCATTTTTCCTTTATTATATATTTTTGGTAATATTATTGCAATTAAATTTTTTGGCAAATATTGCACCCGCAGTTCTTTTTTTGTCAAGTATTACTGATAGTGATGTTTTTACCCCTAAATATCATACTCTGGAAATTTGGATGAAGATTAAAAGAGGAGAGATTATAGGTGTCCAAAGCTCCGTTTAATAAATGAGTAATTTAATATTTTTTTGTTAACAAAATCTTATAGCGGCAAAAATTTAGAACTCAGGAGATTCTCCAGAATTTCAAAATGCGAAGGACCGCTTTGAAGGTGTGGAGCTGGGAGTTCTGAAGAACATCACTGGTTGAAATTCTTAAAAGCTTTAGTCAGATGCCCTTTACTAATTAAGTTTGATGGCAATATACTGCCAAAGACATATAGGGTGAAATAAAAACAACATAAAATTGCGCAAAAAATAACAAAATAACAACAGAATAATATATTTACAAAAATACTTCAATGCCGCAAATTTGTTTTAGTAAGTACAATTTTAAATGTATCATTCTAAATAATAAGAACTCTTAAATGGCGGAAAAAATTTGTTATTTGTGGCTATATATTTTGCTCTGTGGGAATGAAAGTGGCAGCATTCAGCAGGCGCGTTCATTGGAAAATTGTTTTTTCCACCGCTCATTGGCTAAAAGTGAATTTATAGTGTCATAATCCCGCAGAAATTTTTAACAGTAAACTACGTTTCTTCAAATCGGTGATTTTTGAGGACTGTGAACAAAGTTAATGCTTTTTAAACAAGCAAAGGTCATTTCTTTTTTATAATCTTTAGTAGAGCATTGTTTGACATAAAAGTTTCATGTGTATGTTTCCAAGAAAAACCTTATATTTTATAGTTAGCTTTCTAATCACTAATAACTCTTGTAAAAATTGTAATGCAGTTCAGACACAGAATAATTTTTAACTTCCAAATTCCATATGGTCTCCCTTATATTAAACAACGTTGTTTAATAAAAAGCCGTTATGTTTTTTTTTTCAGTAATTTAACCTCCTTAACCTTCTTAAAATAAACTTTTTAATGATCTATCATTTAGCTTTCTTTTTTGTGTTAGGAAATGAGGATCTATCTGTTTTTAGTGAAAAAGCGTGGTGTACCATAAAAATGTCCATGTGTTCCTTTAAAAATGAAATTTGCACTCTACATTTACTAAAGACTCTTGCCAATGATTTTTAGCCGAACCGGAAACCTGTTTAGAGGGAAACCACTAAACAGTTTTAACAAATATATGGACCTAATTTGGACCTAATGGACCTAATTTTGTGTAATACTGATCAATTTATTAATAGTGTTAAGATCGACGAGCTATTCAGTCGTTTTTGTGATCACATGACTGTCAATTTTTGTTTATGTTTTTTCCCAAACGTAAAATCAAAAAGTCTCAAACAGTAAGAAATTTCAAAAAAGCTAATTTAAAGCAATAAATGAATATTTGAGAAACATTAATTGGGAATTAGTTTTTGCACGCGCTTTACGCGTGGAAGATTTGTATAATTATATTTGTGAAATTCAAATAAAATGTATTGAAAATTATGTGATAAAAATCGAAATTTTCCATGTTCAAATGCTTTAGTGCGTTTATTGTTAAAACGTAAGAAGAAACTTTATAAACTCAGCAAAAAAATACCCTTAGCTAAGGGAATTATATATCTTGCGCTAAATTATATGAAAAAACAGTTCGAGATAAATTCGAGGAAAAAGAATGAAATATAGTTGAATCTGGAATCTTAAAATCCTTTTACAATTTTGCTAAAACTAAAACAAAATGCAATTTTCCTATCCCACCTCTTAAAAATATTGATGGCAGTCTTGTTTATGAAACTACCGAAAATTGTAAAGTTCTAAATGCATACTCTGCTGGTGTTTTCACTAAGGATAGTAAGGCAATACCTCTGTTGAAAAAAGTACCTAACAATGTTGCTATAAATTCTGTTTCTTTCCTCGTGAGTCTTGTATTCTTGTATTGAAAAAGCTAAAAAAACTCCCATCTAAAAGCTCAAAATCTCCTGATGGTAACTCAACGCTATCCGCCACAGTATTCCCCCTATTTACTGAAAATTTGTTAACGAGTCAATGTGTATTTTGCTTCCTACAATTTTTGAGCTTAGCATGTTAACCGGCCCTGTTCCTAGTAAATGGCTTAAAACTATTGTTACTCCTATTTTTAAAAAAAAGATAACACCAACCTGCCAAAAAATTATCGGCCAATTTCACTGGGTATACCTTGTCGTATCATGGAAAGCATTGTTAATGATGCTATTATAAAATACTTCTGTGCTAATAATTTAATTTTAAAGGAGCAGTTTGGTTTTCTTGCTAAACGCTCGACCTGTTTGTAATTATTGTGCACTTTGAACGATTGGACCAAAAGCTCGGCGAGATAAAAAAATGTTTATGCCGTTTATATTAATTATGCTAAAGCCTTTGATTCGGTATCCCACCCATGCTAATTATTAAATTTAAGGTTACGGCATCGGTTTTGAACTTTTAAAATGGATTGAAGCTTTTCTCTCCAATCGTTCACAATGTGTTGGGATTGATAATGTGTATTCTGATTATATCAAGACGTCAAGTGGTGTACCCCAGGGCAGCGTTCTTGTTTTGGCACCAGGGCAGCATTCTGGCACTCCTTTTGTTTCTGGTTTTTATAAAGGATTTTTTTAATGGAATTGGTTTTGGTGTACATACTAAAATGTTTGCTGATGACACCAAGTTTTATTCATTGTTAAAAAAAGATGAATCCACAAATGATTTTAATAATTCTCTGATTTAATTTGTTAACTGGTCCCGTACCTGGCAATTAAATATAGCCTTCAACAAATGTAATGTTTTATATATTGGAGATAAATATGGCGTGAAATTATCAATTGGATAATAATATTTTGGATTGTGTTTCTACTATAAATGACTTAGGCATAATTATATCTGATGATCTTAAACCTGCCGTCTATTGTAAAAATGTAGCGCGTAAAGCTTTAACAAGAATATATTTTCTTTTTAGAGTGTTTAAAACTAAAACGTACAACTTTTACTGCGTGCTTATAGTACTTTTGTGCGCCCGCTTTTAGAATATGAAACTACAACTTGGTTACTTCAATATAAGAAAGATACCGAATGTGATGAAAGATTTCAAAAAAGCTTTACACGTAGACTATACAAAAGAATTTTTAAATCCCATGAAAGTTATATGAATAGATTATCATTTCTTAATCTTGAAAGTTTAGAGAAACGGAGAATTCGAAATGATTACACAAAAACACAACAAAAAAAAGAAAAATCCAAAAAAAAAAAAAACAAAATAAAATCTTTTCCCCCCCCCAATTTTTAGTGTCAGAGTTGTGCCTTGTTAGAACTCTTTGAGCTTCAAAACCGTTTCTGCTAAATCGTTAACAAAATTTTGTGAAAAACTAAAGTCATTTGATTTAGCTAAATTTTGTGTTATATATAAATAACAACTTATACAATATGTTTTTTATGTATTGAAACAATTTAAAAATTATGTTTTTTTTATTTATTAACCTATGTGATGATTATATTTATATTTTTACTGACATTTGTTCTATGTCTATCTAAGTGCTTTTTTGTGTGCCTTGTGTATACAATTGACCATGTACGACATATTAAATAAATAAATAAATAAATTTACTTATATAGTACTATACTTATTTTTGATTTGCTTTTTTGTCGATTGCTAACCCTTTTATTATGATTCAAACATGTTTTTATTAGAAACTGCTTTAAGGACATTTTTGTGTTTATGGTTTGTATTGTTTACTTATATATATAATTATAAATTTCATTTAGAAATCCTACTTTAAAATTTAAACACACTTGAAATATAAAAGTTTAAATCTTATCTTAAATATAAAAGCTTAAATCTTGAATCTTATCGATCAATAACACTGTAAATAGAATTTTTTATTTGCTCTGTTTCACAAAACTGAAAGATTTAAAATGATTGAATGTTTGGCTTGAAACAATCAAAAAAAACTTGTTTTAGTTTGCATCAACAACCAACAATTTCGTAACCGAAATGCGCGTAGAAAATGCCTCCCACACTTTTGCGTACAATTCTTATAATAAAAAATTACTTAAAATCTCACAACTAACACTTATCGGCTGAAATTTTAATTTTTTTAAAAAAATTATCAGTAGCTTTGGCTTTTTCCCTATATATCAACATATTTATTATTAATTTATTTTATTTTTTTTAAACTTACTTGTTTATAGTTTTTTTTATATCGACATATTTCCTTACTTGTTTGTTACTTGTCGTCATTTATTTCAGTTAATATTTCTAAAATAAAGTGATTTTAAAGATATTTTATTAGGTTTTATGTTAATTAATTGGGCAACGAAAAAAAGTATAACGGATTTTAATAGATGTAAAAAATATGAAATATTAATACGCTAAAAAGATTAAAAAACGTTTTAAAAAAAAGTTTTTCCATTCAATTGGAGTTCTGTTAAATTAATTACTAAAAAAACTAGTTTTTTCTTAGAGATTATGATTTTCTACATGGATTTTTATTTAAATCTTATTATACTTCTTGTAGAAACACCATTACTGATTTGTGTTTAATGTATTTCTGTTTACAGCAAAGCAGTTGTCGTTTTTGTTACTCGTATGGTTTTTTAGTATGATTTAAACAACAAATTTAGAATCTTAATTACTTATTGATATAGTAATTTAACCAATTAGTTAATTCTATATATTATTTTTAATGTACCTCTAAATTTTGTTAGAGGTACATTGAAAATAATATATAGAATTAACTTTTAACTAAGCCTAAGCCTAAGCCATAGCCTAAGCCTAAGTCTAAGCCTAAACTCAAGCCTAAGCTGACAATAAATCTCAGGCCCAAGCTAATTAGCTTAATTGTGATCTTGACCCTAAAAAATGAAAAAAATATTAAATTTTACCAAAAGATCTGCAACTCCTGAATAACAAACCTCGCTAGAATATGCCATTAATACGACATAATTTTAGTCCATTTAAATTGTATTTTTATTTTAAGGTCATATTCTCCTTTTAATTTAAATAAGAATAAAAATCATATCTAAAGTGTGATAACAATGGAACAACCCACTTTATAACTAAACTCCCCTGAATAAATTGATTTTAATTTACGCAAATTAAGGAAGAATAAGCCATTTTAAAAACTTAACCCAAAGAAGATTTCCATTTTAATAACTATTATAAAAGTATTTTATTAATTGGTCTGTGCTTTGTAATGGTTGTTGTGTCCAAATTATTTAAACCTTTTAATAAAGGCCAAAATAGGGACTCTTTACCTTGCTTTGTAACGGTTGTTGTGTCCAAATTATTTACACCTTTTAATAAAGGCCAAAATAGGGCTTTTTGGTATGTTGCACCATACATGGGCAAGTTGGTCAAGCTTTTTACTGTTTAAAAGGTTCATTTTGACCTTAAAACTTAGGTTTGGAGGCAGTAAGAAGTCATTTTAAGAACATTTTTTTCTTCATTTTTTCCAAAATTTGGGGAGATTAACCTTTCCCCTCCACTTCTGAGTGGGGGGTTAAACCCCCCTTCTCAAAAAATTGTGGGGGGAGTGCGTTAACCACCTTCCCAACCCTCCCCTCGTGCCCATGTATGTGTTTTACTTAAAAAATATCTTCTTCGCTGCGAAAATTTTTGCGATAAAAGTATTTAAAAAAAGTCCTATTTTTAACTTTATTTTGACACCCTTATTGCAAATTTTAATGAAATATTGGTCGAGACATCAGTGTTTGATTTTTGAAAAACTGAGATTTTTACCCTCATTTTTTGTGAAACGTGGGACACAAAAAAACTCTTTTCAACAAACATGCCGGTTATTGCATAAAATTTCCTTTTTTTTGCGTTTTCTTTTTGAAAATTTTGTCGAAACATTAGAATAATCAAACGGCATTTTTTTCATTTTTAAATAAGAATTTGCATTAGCTTAAATTACAAGGGACTTAAATTCATATTTTTTAAATGCCAAAAATTCGCCATTCGTTTTTACTTTTCTATATTTCACAAAAAATAAGGTAAAATTGCATTGTTTTATTACTAAAACACTAGTATCTTGACAAAGTAAAAATTTACAATCTTTGGTTTCAAAATAAAGATAAAATACGTTTTGGTTTTTGTATAAATTTTTGCAGAAAAATTTACACAATAAAAAAAATATTTTTCAAGTACAGAATGACCTAACAAAAAAAAATGTTAAAAAATGGTTTTGGGGCACAAGGTGATATTTTAGAAAATATCAAAAGGTCAATTCATAAATTACAGTGTTGTGTGAAAATATTTCTTTTTTACACACACTGATATATATGTAATTTCCGAATAAAATGGATGCTTCGTTTTTTAATGTTTTATTATGAATTCTATATCAGTTTTAAACAAAAAATTGCGAAATTTAAAAAAAAATTATGTTATATTTCATTTTTACCATGGGAAGTTAAAAAAATCGCTAATTAAAACGGTTTTGTTTTATATTACATGTTAGATGCTTTTAATTTGTTTACAAAAATTTTAATAAGTTGCTCTAAAACTAAACATTTATTTACAATTTATTTGATTGAATTAAATTGATAAAAAATATTAAAAGTGATTAATGTTACCCATTTTACAAACCATGAATTATTTAAATTTAACTACACAAAAGCTTAATGTTGCATACGAGTTTTGGTGTTAGCATTAAGTGATGGCTCTTTTGGCCAAAATGTCAAAATAAAAATTTATAACTCAATAAAAATATCTTTATAGAACTTTGGTAATAATAATTCAATAAAACGTTAATATAATAGTGATGTGCTCGGTAGCTTCAAACTCCGCAGTTAGGAGCTCCTAAGCTCCGAAGCTCCATCTTGTTTTTAACTAAATTCATGAATACTAAATAAAGATGTGATAGATTATTTTGTTAAATTTTTTTATTAACTAATTTTTTAAAAAAAATTGTTTAAAACATTAGAAATAGACATAAAAATGCAAATAGAGTAATTTAAATTGTATTTTAAGCTTAAAAATTGCTCATTTAAGGGACGAAGTTTCAGAGTTCCCTCCGTTTTAAATGGCCAGTGCTCCGGAGCATGACATTGGTTGGTAGGAACACCACTATTGTATTTTTAGTTCAAATATGATTTTTATGTGTCAGTTTGACACTGACAGTACAAGATCCTTAGATTTATTTTTGTATTAAAC
>JASAMX010007227.1:0-29420 GCA_030248175.1 Microlaimidae sp. YZB2_3
TTATTGATTTTATTTTATTAAAAACTAATTAAAAGACCTGCTATTAAACATTCAGTAATGTTTTTTTTTCCTTATATAAAGTTTGATATATTCTTGTATTTGTTAAAAAAACACACTAAATTGATTATTAAGCAGCTTGTTTAATTAATTTATTTTATCACAAAAATTGTTTAAGTACTGTATAATATAGTATAGTTAAATTATTGCTACCAATATAAAAAATTTTAATTTACAAATTTTAGTTGCGATTTACCTGTTTCATGCATAAAAAATAAAAATATAGCTTAGAAATTGACTTTTATTGCGCTGCATCGAAAAGCTGCAGAATTAGTAGAATAGAAATAATACTCGCATTCTGTCATTGTTATTTAATAATTCCTATGTTAAATACACTCATTAAATAGTCAAAATATACGAGTATTTTAATAAAATCTACTACTTAGCATTTCAATTTCTGCTCAAAATTTAAATCTGAATTTTTACATCTTACTTAACATTTTTCCTTTCTACTTCATGTATCTGTAATTTATTGAATATTTGTTAAAAATATTTTACACGCGCAGCAAAACTAAAGCTACTAATGATTTATAAGTATAAGTTTTGTGCGTTAAGATTTATATTTCTGAAAATACTTAAATCTTATAGATTCAAATCATATTTAAAAAACAAATTATTTAACCAATTTGGACTAAATACTACTTGTTTCCATTTTTATTTAGGATCGTTTAAGTACAATACTGAAGAAAAATCTCAAAACAAATAATTCGACCAGAAACCTATTAATTTATTTCAATTTATTTCCATAAATTAAGTCTATGTAGTACAGGGATTAGACTGAGAAATATTTATCCAGTCCAGTATACAAATCAATATCTACATCTTGTTTTAGCTGCTTTTCACTCCTCCGTAAATAAAAGGTATTAATTAAGGTTAGATTGCGATTACGATATTTACACCAAAATTAACGATCTATTTTGAGGTAATTTAATAATAGCACTTAATTAATCGCAAACAAAAACCACGCCCTTGCATCGTTGGTTTCCTTAGCCAGCAATACCAAACAGTAAAAAATGGAGGAGGTATCCCCCAGGCATAACTTGCTATTTTATGATTATACAATATTGTATTTGATTTCATATATTTTAAAAATTTAATATGTTGTTTTATTAAAAGAATAATTCACTTTTTGAAAATAAAACAAGGGGTAATTAATTCGCCAGGGGAAAATAAAAATCTATTAATTGCTACAGCAACAAAGGTTAAAAGTTTATTTTATTATAAAAGTTTTGGACCCGTTCTTATGTTTTAACTGAGGATAATCCAAGAACGGGTGGAAAGCTTTTGTGATGAAAATAAGCGTTTTAACATTTGTTGCTCTAGCAATCAAAACAAGGGGTTTAAGTATTATTTGTCAAGCTTCAGGTTTAATTATACAAATTATTTTTGAATTAATTTTAAAATTATTTAATACTCAATTAGCGATTTGATTATTAAGCATTTATTTTGGATTTTTGTAAAAATGAAGAATTCCAGAGGAATCTTAAAATTAAAGTAAATTAAATTTAAATGAAAACCGCTTGCACTTTGATATGAAAGCTTTTATGGTAAAAATGTGTAAAATAAGGCAAATTAAACATTAATGTATCAATTACACAAATGAAACAAAAAATAAATAGCTTGAAAATAGTAAAATTGCTCTTTATTTAGTTTTCGACGAAGCGAGCAATGCCCAAAATTTTGGCTTGCAGGGTTTTAATTTTTTGCTATATTGTTTGTTTTTGATTAATTAAAGTTTATGATAAAATTTTGTGGTTTTTAAAAAAGGGGGTGGGGGTCCCGTTACCTTATTCATTTTTGCTTCAAACCAATTAACTGATGCCGGGGAACATTAGGACGAAACTGGGATTCACGGTAAATATTTGCATACAAATAATGTCCATTATGTAAGCTCAGCCAGAGGCTTTTACCCGGCTAAATTCGATCAAAATTAGCGTTAAAGTATCAATTACTTAACCCCCTCCCGTATGCCTTTAGAATCTCTGTTACCGTACTACTCTTCTATTTATTAAAATAATCAACCCTTAGAAATACGCCGTAAAACAATTTCGCCTTATAAAATGTTTCGCAGAAGAAATTTTATTAATCTAAAATTTTATCAGGACAATGCTACAATATTATTTCATAAAATGCAATATTACAATATTGTTTCGAAATTGTTATTTTTATTAGAAATTCAGCAAACATTTAAATCACTAAAATTCTTGATTGGACTTGATAATAATTTTGTTTTAATTACTTTTTAGCGTAAAAGACGCTTTTTGGTTGATAAAAAATATATCGATTTAAAATAATTTATAACTGAAGTTCCAACACGATTAAGTGAAATTAAACAAAAACATAAAACTGTGAGTTAGGATTTATATATCTCTAACGCAATGGGAAAATACATCTAAATAAATTTATTGTGCTTAACAGTTTAATGCAATTATAAGACAGTTTGCATATGAATTTTTACAATTGCATTGTGTAAATTTAAAAAATATTAAATTTAGTATCAAGATATTAACAAATTGTACTATAATAATTATTGTGCATTAAATTGCAATAAATTCCGGTTAGAATACAAACATTGTTAAAAACAAATACATGAAATTATGCGTCATGCTACATGTATGTAACTCATGATTTCAATCCTTTTTTTAAAATTTTTTCATTGGTGAGAAGTCCTTAAAGACGTGATTAGGGATCATGAAGAGTCAAAAAAATTTAAAAATGTGATGTCGCAAAAACGGGAACTTGAAGTCCAAAAAAAAGGTTTAAACTTAGGTTTAGAGCTAGGTTTAATGTACAAGGTGCATGTTTTAAAAATTTTAAGCTTTAAACTCCCCACAGTTCCAAGTTTTTAATATTTATAGATTGCAGTTCCAAGTTCCCACAATTTTTGGAAGTTTCAATGTAAATTATGATAAAAAATAAATCACAAAATCTAACTCTTTAATTGTACCGTATATACGTAACGAGTTTTGCCACTTGTATTGCAAGAATCCCTGTATATAAGTTACGCGTAAAAAAGGATAAAATTCTATAGTTTACCTGTGTCTCAGTCAACTGGAGTCTCTGACCGAGGGCCTTGCGCTCAGCTCCGACCACATAGTGGTTTTTCTCGAAGGCGTCTTCCAACTGGAGCAATTGGGTGGGCGTAAAGGCTGTTCTGATTCTCTTCGGTTTCCGGAAGGGTTGCAAGAATAGGGAATGTGCTTCTGGGCCACCTGAAACCAAGACAAGTATTAACAGTTTGAAAAAACAAATACAAAACTAAAGACAAGCCCAACATGCTGGTGCAGTGTTTCAATAAATATAAACTATGGGCCATATGACAAAGAATCAAAATGTTCATGTTTACTGTAATTGTTAATTTTAATTTTTATCAGCACCAGTTAGCTAATCAATTGTTTTGTGGTTTAGTAATCCCCAGTTTTTATTTAATTGCATCATCGATGTTTGGTTTGCCTATAATCTATTTTGCAATTAACATATTGATTTTTTAATTCAAAAGAAAATTATTCGCTACTAAAAGTTTTTAAACTACAAACTATGGTAAAGAAAAAGCAATAATGACAGTTCTCGTCAAAATCAAGATATATTTTGGTAGTTTTTAAATTTCTGTTATTAAGCACAATAAAAGAAGAAAAACTAAAATCTAAACCTTATTACACACGTTAAATTATTTTTAACGTAATTACACACGTTAAATTATTTTTAACGTAATTACACACGTTAAATTATTTTTAGCGTAAACCGCAATTTATGTATCTGTATACATGAATTTTTAGAACTAGAAAATATTTAACTCAAATTTTAGTCAAATAAAAGTGAATTTTGCCCAAGATGCTTTTCGAATTTGTGAATGATGTGTGGTAGCTAATAATTTGATAACAAATATTTCACAACACAAAAAAAATATTTTTTTAAAAATATTTGTTGAATAATTATCTGATTGTTTATTTTTATTTTCCATTTTGTGTGAGTCGATTAATCGCCTATGAGATTAGACTGCATTTTTTAAGGGTTTAAATTATAAAAAAATTCAAAACGAACTGGTTTACACAAATTTCACATAAAAAAAGAATAAAAAGTTTTTCTGTTTTTATAAACTGTTATAAAATTCTAAATTATAAATTTTCGTTATTGTTTGAAAATATCCAATTATTTGATTTAATATAATCGGTACAATCATAACAATTTTGACTTATTAAAAAATTTATTTATTTTAAGAAAAAAGGCCATACCGCTAAATGCTTAAAATTCAGTACTTCTTAATGTGAAAAGATATCGAAGTATAATTTTAAAAGATTCGGATATTCACAAACAAAAAAACTGAGCTACATATTTCGTGATGAATTAGTTTACAATTCTTTTAAACAAAATTAAAAAGTGATCATGATTTTTTAAAGCTTAAATACTAAAGAGTAGAGTAATGTGTTTAACTAAGAGATTAATTAATTCTTATAACTATGTTTTATAAAATTAAAAGATTTTTAATGATTAAATGATCATTGCTCACAAGTTTTATACAGTAGTCAAGAGTTACAAATCGCGTTTAAGTGGTCTATTTACGAGTATTAGGTCTGAGTTGCCCCCAGTATTCCACTCAGTAAACAAGAATAGAGAATGAAGCAAACAGACTGAGATGTGCTCACCGTTTCTTTTATTTGTAAATGTTTTATGCGTAATTTCTGCGAATCGTTCTGAAATCGGCGAAACGAAAAAGTCATTTTACAAAATACATAGTTTAAGTAAAAAAAATTAAAGCCTTAAAAAATATATTAATTATAATGTTTAATATTGATATTAGATTTTTTGGTGTTATACAGATACAAAAAGGTGGAAATTGAAATAAAGTAAATAAAATTGTCTGTAAGAAAAATTTGGAAAAAAGTTAAAAAGTGTTGATGAATAATAAAAATAAAGCAGCGTTAAAAATTGCAGTGCATATTTTTTATTTTGTTTGTGACTGCACAAATGTAAGTTTTCCAAAAAACAACTTACTAAATTAAAGTCAAAAATTAGTATACAGAGTACAGTTACAGACGCATATTCTTTTGCTTTGTGTTATATATTCTTGCTAATAATAGTTTTTTAAACCTATTTTGACACATTTATTTTTTAAATTTAATCCGTTCCCGTAATGGCCTTTATCACCGATACAACCGCGAGACCTTTGTACGACAAAGGTGAAACCTTCGTCTCACGGTGGTGGCATTTTCGTATGACAAATGTCGTACGTAAACCTTACCGCGGTAAGCTCTTCGCATGACCTAGGTTTTATTTCCGTCATACATAACTTTTGAGCCCAGTGAGCCCAGTGAGCCCAAAAATAGTGCCCAGTGAGCAAGCAAATTGAAATATTTAAAGCTGTACGGTAGCAATATGCAAATTTTTGCAACATAATATCCTACTTAATACATTGTATCCGCGACAAAAATCTGCATATTGCCACCGTACCGTTTTAACCATTTCTATTTGCTCGCTTACTGGGCACCACTATTCCCGCAAAAAATTAGGTATGACGGAAGTATGACATAGGTCGCACGAACGTTTCACGGTTGTAACCGAGGAAAAGGCAATTACGGGAACGGGTTAATGGTCTTGAACTTGAAATAGTTAAATATTGTAACAAAATTTAAAAAAAATTTAACGACAAAACTTAAAAAATCTTTGGTTTTTTAAGAATCTTTTTCTATAAAAAAATTCTAAATTTTAATTCTTTTGATAAATATTCAGTTTTCCATTTCAAACAATATGTTATTTAGGGACCCAACTGATATTTGTTTATTTGCCATTTTGTTGTTTATTCATTTGCTATATTTCTTATTTATATTATCTTGGCGAACTATATGCTTAACGAAACGTAGATCATTTGAAAGTAAAATCAGTTTCACTGCAAGTACATTCAAATTCTCAGATATTTACTGATTTAAAAGCTGTTATTTTAGTGCAAACAACATTGTGAAATCCAAAAATAAATGATTTTATAAAGTCTTTAATTGCGATTTGTAAATTATATTTGCCAAAAAAACAGTTATGTTTTTAGCCCAAGTAGTAGAAAAGATATTTAAAGAGGGGCGTGGAGCTCCTCCCTTCTGCTCGTCTCAACCCCCAATGCCAAAGTCTAAGGGCAGTGGGAGGAGTAGCAGAGAACGGCTATTAAGGGTTGCAGCAGATTGGGCTAATAGCGGCTAAAAGTCGGGGAAAAGTTGTCTGATCAGTTGTTAAATAGTGGAGAATCAACACTCTGTGTTTGTGGACGGGATTTTGAAAATAGTTGGATTGTTTGTTTTGTTGCTTGTTCAAGCCTCCTATTGGGAGAACAAGAACAAGAGGCTTAGTCCCCGGTTTAATACACGATTGGAATGGCAAATGAGGAAAGCAAACCAGGGATTTTTAAGCGTCTGGAAAGTGTTGTGGGTATCATTAATTTATTGAGATGAACATTGACCAAAAGAAAATATCCAGTGAATAAACAATGTTTAATGAAAAATAATTAAATAACAATGCAATATATACAATGTGAAGCAATCTTAATAGCAATCCAATAATTTTTGTCAGAACTGCAATACAAACCTAGCATTTTCCAAAGAATTTGGAAAAATTCAAACCCAATTCTTGTCTAATGTCAGGATAAGGATTGAGATTTTATGATTGAAGATAATTTAAAGCTCCCAAAAGTTTAAGATAATTTAAAATTGTTATTACAAGAAGCTTTTGAACGTGTTTTAACCATAATAAGGTTTTTTTAGAAAATGACACATACGCGGGCATAGATTTTGTCAAAAAATATAGAGGTTTTGTTGATAATTTCAAGCAAGAAGCATGTTAATAAGTTTGTGTTCTAATGAGGCGAATGTGTAGTTTGAGCGGATTAAAATTTAAACAATATGCCGCCCAGTTTAAAAGCCCTCTTTTTTAAGGCCGGGAGGGTACTTGAGAACACAAGTCATTCCACAGTTAAGTAGTGCTAAAAGCGCACGGACTACCACAATTTAACTGGTCTATTGTATTTGTAATTGACTTAGTCTGAAAAGCCAGTTTAACATTGTGGCGCTCTCCAAACCCGAAAACAAAGGGCGCATTGACGCACTGCTGTTCCGCACTAAACTAACAGCTCTCGCTAATCTTTGCGGTTACGGTAATTCTCCTCCATTCTTCCCCCCACTGATTAATACGCTGACGCCAACACCACTTTCACACAAGAGTTTTTACCCTCAAGCAAACCAATTAATAGACCTAAACTAGAATTAAGAATAAACCCTATGATTTGTATCAAATTATACATGTTGTAGTAAAGTCAAACACGAGACAATTTTATTTTTTAAAATTTCTTAAGAAGTGCAATTAAAAAACCAGTGTCATTCGGTTTAACAAATACTTTGTTGGTTGTCATATCTAGGAATTAATATTAAATATTTTTGCTTGGGCGCAAACCAATTTCGACCACTTTGGATTTATCAAAAACAATGCAAGCATTTACTAGCGCCATTCCTTACTGACTTTTGATTATATTTTTATTCTTCTATATGTCTATATCTTCATATATATTCTTCTATATTTTATATCCTCATATATATTCTTCTATATTCTTTTTTCTTATTAGTATTAATCTTATTTTTTTGTGTTCTTATTTATTGCTTATTTTTTGTTTAGTGTGTTTTTTCAAAAGTAAAACTTATGGGTACAGCTCTCTAAATGTGGTTGGAAACCCAACCACTGTTTTTTTTTACCAACTTCAATGTGGTGACTTTTAAAACATACTAAGTACCAACCCCTGGTTCGCGTTCTCTCAACCCAAATCATGTTACTTTTTACCAACTTTAAATAATAACTTTTAAAACACATCATCTCCTGTTTTGCATCTTTCAAAATCTGGTTAACCCAACCTGTTATTTTTTTAATAATTTTTCTGTGGTGACTTTTAAAACAAACCAACCCCGGTTTACCAAGGGTTTCTAAGTTCGGTGTAAACTGATTTTCGAAAACTGAAATGTCATTTGCCATATTTTTAGAATAACGTTAGTTTTTAAAATGATAAAATTTAATGGTTAATTTTAAAACATACCACCCCCTGTTTTGTTTCTTGCAAAATCTGATTAAAAAACCAGCCTGTTCTTTTTTTCACCAATTTTTGTCTGATGACTTTTGAAACACACCAAACCTCGATTACTAAGTTCGGTATCAATTGATTTCTGAAAACGTTTTTTTTTCGTATTCTTAAAAAATCTAAAACGGTGCAATTGTGTTCCATGCAAATTATCTTCTGAAAATTTTTATGGAAAACTTTGTTTTCTGGTAAAAAGAGTTTCGTTGGTTTTTTTATTTTTAAACGTCAATATCTTCGTTGAATTTTATACGGATTAAAAAGTATAATATTTTTGGAAAGCTAAGAATAATTAACTACATAATTACAAAATTAGGGCGTACCTGGTTAGGAGCTAAATTGCCCTAATTAAGGCGTGTAATTGACCTAATTAGGGCCCTCAGAAAAAATTCACTTCATAAAACACTTATAACTTAAAATTACTTCACAAATTATTTTTTGTTTAAAAATAGTAAACACCTTTTGTTTTATTATAGTCACATATTGTCTCGCAAAAAATATAACGAAACAATTTTGTTTTTTTAGAAATTAATTTTTTCTGAAGGCTCTAATAAGAGACATTAGGGGCCCTAATTAAGGCCATTGAGGGCTTGAACTAGCAGTAAATGGGTCGAAACAATAGATAAACTCCATATTTTTTTCTTGTTATGCTAAATATTTTTGATACAAGTGTGTTAAAATTCAGCTCATTTCTTCTATTGGTTTTCAAGATAAACCCGGAAAAACACACATACAGACAAGCAAAAAAGCTCAGTCCATCTTTTTCAGTAAAGTCAAATTTTGCTGCAAAAAACTTTTCGTTGCGCTTTTAAATGAATCGTTGCGCTCTTAAATGAATAATTTTTCGCTAAACTTTCGCCATGCTGGACATTTAAGGTCATACAAATTTAACCCTTTGACCTCATGGAATAAACTGAATTATTAATCAGATTGAAAATGTTCCTCAAAATCTTATTAAAAATATCTTTTTGTTTTTTTTAAACTTATTTTTATGTTTACGATTATATTTTTTAATTTGTCATATAAGTTTGTTACTTTAACATGGTTTTTAAAATATTAATAAATAATAAATAGTTAACTACAATTTAAAAAATATGCACAAAGATTTTACGTAATCAAATTAAAAATAACTATTTCCCGTCTAAAGTCAAAAAACTATAGAATAATAATATTTGATAAGATTGGGTATAAAATTTTATAAATATACTGCGCTTTTTTTGTTATAAGAACCACCATTAAACTGAACAATTGACAACGACCTAAATCTACGATATCCACAAACAAAGTTTGCTTGATAAGCTGGCATTGTGGTTTACGTTTTATTTAGATTAAAATGCTTTAGTGTCAAGGCGCGTGCAAACGGTCGTTAAAATTTCACACTGAAGCATTTACATAAACAAAACAATGACATTTTATTATAAAAATTGATCGTAAATATTTTAATCAGAACTTTAAGATTAATACTTACCATGATAAGTAGTATTTTTATATAAATATAATATGAACTGCAAATTCCTAATATTTCTAACAAAAGGATTCATTTGAAAAACTTATATCAGCATATAATAATGTGCGGGGTCTTTAGAGCCGTAAGTAGGGAACTTATACCGTTAAAAAATTTTCAAAAATTCAATCCGCGCAAATAGAATTTCGGAGCCCAAAATAAAAAATGGTTTGTACAAGCTTAGGTTTGTGCTGAGGCTTCTGCTTAGCGATAGGTTTAAAAGATTTCAAACTTTTGGCTTCAAGCTCTCCATGTTTGAATCCAAGTTTTCTTTTTTTGGGTTTCAAATCTCAACTCCAAGTTCTTCGGCTTCAAGCTCCTCGATTTTGTATAGTAAAGATCACAATCAATTCATCTATATATTTACAATTTTGTTAGCAAAATACGATTGTATGCGCGGTAAATAAAATTTTTGGCAACATAATTTTAGAATTTCAACCCTTTTCGAATAGTTGGACAATCTTTTTTTCGAAATTCAAAAAAAATTAATATTAACACCATACATATTAATATTTGTATAGAACCCAATTTTTATAAAATCATATTACAATATAAGGTATTAGTCAAAAATTATGTATACAAGAAGCTTACATTATATCTGGATAACCCTGTGAATTGTATGGGAGATAGAAAAAACCATATAAATTGTGCGTTTATGGCATTTTTAGAAAAAAAGGATTGAGGTGCATTTTTTTGTAATTCTCGCCTTTCCGTAAAATATACAATTAATCCACATTAGTCATTAAACAATTGGCATTTTTGTCTCAAAATAAGTAATTTGATGAATATTGTCAGAGTATGTAATCTTGAATATTATAGTTTTTTTGGTTAAATTGTTAAGTTGTTTTGTTGTTAAATACTCGTGTAAATTCTGAAAGTCACCGAGCACCGAGGTCATGTTTAGTTTGCCTTTAACCTACATATTTTTTAGAAAAAAATTTCCAAACTGAATAACAAGCAATAAAATCAAAAAAAAAAATTGTAAGCTTCAAAACTGAAATATTTTTTATTGAAACATTACCCGGTATGTACTATTTAACAGTGTTAATATAACTGTTTCTTTCCAAAAAAAAACTTCAGTTTTTTTTGTAAAAATACAAATGGACTTATAATGTGGCAGTGTTTATAGCTGTGCGTTAATTTTAGCTTTTTATGTAAATTTTAAAACTGATTTCCTGAAGACACAAGATTTTTTGTAGGTTGAAATAGCTGGTAAGTTTACCGATAAACTAACACCAAAAAATCTAATATTAATCTGCTTTATAGCCACAATAAACAATATTTACACGTTATACAAAATATAAAAACAATGTTCAACATGTATAATGTGGCATTAGCAAAATTTATATTTAAAATGTGTCAAAGTTTGATCATAGAAATTACGAAATCGCCAAGAACTGAATTAAATTGCGGCTTTTAATGCAGTGTAAACAGAAAAAAATGTTTACATAATCGCAACAATTCTCTTTATATAGCAACGAAATGTTTTCAAATCTTTGGGGTGGTGCGAAAGGGCATATTTCAAAGTAAATCACCTCCTAACTTTTTAACTAAGGAAAATATCCCGTTACATTTACAGTATTCTTTATTTATTAATTGTGGGGTTACTACAAAAGCGATTTATAAATCAGAATAATTAGTAATAGAATCAACGTTAAATTCAACAATTTATGAAGCTGTGGAGCTGCTTAAATAAAAGCTTTTAGTTCAACTCAATTGCTAAGCAAGGCGCATTAATTTATTGCTTGACTGGAACATTAAATGTGTTTAAAAAAACATTGCTAAGGCGTCAAGATGTTAAAGGAAGAACTTCATTAATATCATCAGTAGAATTCATTAAGGTGCTTTTAGTTTATAATTCTGCTTGAATAATTAAATTTAAATATTGCCGTTTTAAGTTGTGTTTGAATGTAATTCAAACACTTTTTAACCAGAATTTTTTTCAATACTAAAAAACATTTGAAGCCTAAATTCTAAAAAAAGATTAAACTTTACATAAACAAAAAGTAATTTGAAACTGTCAAAAAATTCTCATGTTTTTAAGTTCACTAAATTCATTTTTAAAACTTTTAATGAAATATCTAATAAAAAATTTAACAAAGCAGTTTTTCAAACCCTAACGCTTCTTCAAGAAATTTCCCAACAGGCCTTCTGGGCAGGATAAATTTCCTTTATAATAGTGAGTATGAATATCAATTTCTGATTTATGCAGTCTAAACCGTTTTGAAAGAGATTAAATGAAGTCAGAAAAATTCGCTCGACATCCCTAAAACCGTTTTTTGTGTGTTTTAGTCGTTTTTACACAAATCTACATAGTTTTTATGTTTTCTAACGGCTCAAGATGGCGTTTTTATGTTTTTGCTACTGTATTACAAAGAAATAACCTATTATGTGATTGTACTAAGACGTACACCTGTTAGAAAGAGTTGTATTTAAATAAATATGCTTCTCACCCCACCCACTACATTTGAGTTGAAAACAGATTTGAATTAAAAAAACAAGAATTTTCAAACAAAATACACATAATTTTTTGCATATACGTTTATGACATTTATTTCCATATTTCGTCCAAAGTGGCCAAAGGATAAAATTCAAGGGACGAACTTCAAAAGGAAAACGTTCACAGGGAAAAATCCAAAGTAATTTTTTTAAACTTGTTCATACTTCGTCCAAAGTGTTCAAAAGACAAGTTCAGAGATTGGTACGTGGTTTTTAAAACCACAAGCAGGGAACTTGTAGCCATGGGAATTTTTTGGAAACTTTGAGCCACAAACATCGAGAACTTGGGAGCCTTTAAGACAAAATTGGTTTGGGCTTAGATTTAGGCTTCGCTTAGGCTTTGGTAAACGTTTTAGCGATTTTTATTTTCAGCTCCAAATTGTCAATTTACGGCTCTAATTTACCATTTCCGACTCCAAGTTCCTTATTTTTGGCTTTAAACTCCAGCTTCAAGTTTCCAAGGCTCCATCGACCCTAAATCAGATGAGTTTAGGACAACCTAAAGTTGTCCTTTGAACAAAACAAAGGTGTTATTTCGACAATTTTGAAGGGCTGCTGTCAATTTTCTCCAAAGGACAATTTTGGCTTGTCCAAACTTGTCCTTTGGACATTTTGGACAAAGTACGAACAGGTTTAAAAATTCTTTTTGGACTTTGTTTATTCGAATTTTTCCCCCTTGAACTTTTGTCTTTGAACTGTTTTTTGAACTATTTTTGTGCTGTCTTTTTTGACTGTCCTTTCAGCTTTGTATTCTGGACTAAGTATAAACCAGGTTTGAAAATTGTATTTTGAACCTTGTCCTTTAGACACTTTGGACGAAGTGTGAACCAGGCGTAACAATAAATTACAATTGTAGAAAAATAACACTTTATAATAACTATAGATACAATTTAATAGAAAAATAAGAAAAAGCAATAGTAAATAGTCTTAAGGCTGGTTCATACTTATGTAAAAGCGTCCTTTGGACTTTGTCCAAAGGACGTTTTTACATAAGTATGAACCAGCCTTTACAATTAAAGAAGAGTTTTGTTTGGTGTGCTACACAAAAATGGTTTTATTTTTAATTTTTATGCACACTGGTTTGGCGTTATTCATAACATATCTCTTAACTATATTCATCTTGAGTAATTAATTACCGAAACCTTATAACAAAAAACAAAATATACCGCAACAAACTTTTTAAGAAATATTCGTGTAGAACTAAGGAATCAGGATACCAAAATTAAAACAAAAATATGTAATTTAACCATAAAAAATTATGTTGCTGCAAACATTTAAAATTATACTGCTTTTAAAACATACTAAACAAGCCGACTATAGTTCAACAAACAGAAACACTATTGTAATGGAAATAAATTATGATACATTTTCACGCCAAGACCGCTAAAAAATAACCGACCATTTAGAGGCTACTTTGCAATTAAACGCGTGTTTATTTTGTCAAAAAACTAATAAAAACATTAGTCATTATTCTGTTAATTCTAAGAGCTGTTTTGGCCAAAAATATCCATTAAAGTGCTTCTATTTGATTTATAAATAAGTTCATTGCTTAAGCACAATCCAAACCCCATTTTTAATACGCCCTAAGCCCTAAGGTGCTTTAATTGGGGAACGTCATAAGCGGGACGGTAAAATGTAATTTTGTTTATAGTATGATAATCTGTAACATAAATTTTTTTTGTTAAATATTATAATTTCTATTTTGTGGCTTTTTCTATTAAAACAACAATTAAAAGCATTAGATTTTATTGTAAGAATAATTATGCTACTAAAAAATAAAACTAAATGACCATGTACAAATGAAAAGTTTAAAAAAACAGATAAAACTAAAATTCACGACTTTTTAGTAAACATACCGATCTACGATGAATGTTTTTAGTTTTTTTTGCATTATAAATCATAAAAAAGGGCACAAGCATAAAAACACTAAAAAAAATTTTAGCTATAAAATAAATAATCTTTCTTTTTGATGTTTAATAATGTTTGTACAAAATGATGATCACGAGAAAAAAACAATGATTTTCTGTGCTATCGAAGTTACATAAACAAAAATTTATACAAAAAGCTCAAAAATATAATTATGTATGATGTTTAGCTCTGGACGTGAAAATTTTGGAGCCGACAAAACTTATTGCTTGAAATGGAAGCTGAAAATTGGAAACTTGGGGCCAAATGTTAGCAAATAGGGAATTAAGAAACTTTTGTTTTAAGCGAGGCTAAGAATTAAATTTTTTTACTGTCTGAAGCTCTAAGTTCCCGTTTTTGCGGCTCTGTATTCTCAAAAATTTTGTGACGACTTCAAATTTTCCTACTTTATCTACTTTATTTAAAACTTTTCCATGAGAAATAACTTAAATAATACTTAACTTATAATAACTTAACTTAAGAGTATTGTAATACAAAAAATTTTTAAATTATAACACGTTTGTGAGATATACTTAATTTTTTTTGCATTAAGCATAATTTTTTCTTGACTTTAGTAAAATTATATATTTTAAATTTCTTATTGAAAATATAAAGAAGTGCTGAAATACAAGTCCAACAATTGAAATAAAATAAAATATATCCAATTTAAATATTATCCAAAAGTTACTACAAATTAAAAATTTTATATAACTAAATTATACATTAAATTAATCGTATTCAGGCGAATAAACTCTTTTTTAGAATTGTATTTGTTTTCATAAAGGGTATTTTTATATAAAAAGAAAAACAAAATATAGTTGCTGACAAAAACAGATATCCTTGAAAAACATACTTTTTCCGAATTTAGAAATTTTGAAAAACTATCTTTCGAAACATTTTGCAGATTGTATTTTACTTTTCTTTAGATTTGCAAAATGTATTACTTTTAGTAAAATCTGCCATCAATACTTAAAAAAAAACACTAAATAAAACCTACAGCTCCAAAAAAAGCTACCGCCAACGCTGTTATTTGGTAAAAAACTAATTGTTGTTTCAAATAGAATAAATTATAATTGAAAAAAAACTTACCGGGAAAAAACCTGTGTTGTTGGGCGCCAGCCTGTTGCAAGAGCTCCATCCACTGCTGAGACCAGAGGGGATTCTGGCGCTGGGGGACCGTCATGCCCATCAAGGCGTTTCTTTGCAGCAGTTCCGCCGTTTGAAAAGGAAGCTGAGGCCTCTTGGCCAAGTCCAGGCCGGCCAGGCCCACCAGAAATGGGTTAGTGCTGGCCATTTGGACGTGGGGGAGGAGAACGTCCGACCAACTGTGACTCTGGCACACCGGTTCCACGGACTTCTCGGAACTGGACGGTGGGGCGAAAGCGCTGGACTTTTGGGTCAAGTCCGGGTCCGGCGGGTCCCCAGAACTGCAACTTGACTCCGCCGCCGTGCACTCCGCATCTTCCAACTTAGTCTTCGGCGATCCCACCAGGGCGTCTATGGAAAAATTCTTGGCCATTTTGTGTTAAAGGTAACACCGATCTCAGCTGTATCAGTTCACTTTTTTAAAGCTTTTAAGCCGCGCAGGCTTTAATGGAGCGGCTATAGGTGGGTATTAGCAGCGGTTAAGGGCTTATGATTAAGGGGGGTAATTTTTCTACTTCCGCAATATAGACAGCAAATCCCGTTTAAAGGGGACCAAGATAGGAAAATTATGGGCGTTAAACTCTGACACGTCTAAATTCTCCGATTAGCAGTTTAACGTGATATAAGGAGAAAGAGATTATAGACAATTTACCAAACATCAAGTAGTGACTTAAGCCCGCGCGGAAGGGCGGAGCCAATCGCGTTGGTTGGCCGTCGCATTAGGTCCGCCCTCTTCGAACAATAGAAGCAGTGTTTTTCCACACACGTTTAATATAACAGTAAAAACCGGCATTAAGGCGCAAAATTTATATCGTTAGAAAAATTTAACCCCTACATCTTTTCGCTTGATTATCCAATAAAAGAGGCGTTAATTGCACATTATTTTAGAGTAATTGCTCTGTAATGAAAAGGCGGCCGATGGTTTTGAGAAAACGGCACAATAAACTATCAATTTTCAGCCCGAAAACTTGTCTCATACTGTTCAAAACTTAGAATAATGAGCCAATTACTCGATCCGTTGCGTGCGCTTTTTTCCCAAGGTGATTGACACTTTAAAAAACTTTTTTCAAATTAATAAATATGTTATTCATAATTTATAAAACTATTATAAATACAAAATACGTAGAAAAGTGGTATTTCAGTGAAAAATTACTTTTTACTTAAGTGCCAAGACTGCCTTGACATGAAGATAGGTTATATTTGGTTTGGATCATAACAAAATAGTTTTATCAATCGAAAATATTATTAATCTTTAAACACAAAAAAAAACTTATGTTACATAATATAAATGTTACAATGTGAATGTATTCCAATCCGATAGGACAATGGAATGGTGCACAACGTGTGGTGTTTGGTAGAATGAAAAATATCTGTCATGACAAAGTCACTTGAGTTTTTTAAATCTGTATGTACTGGAAGTTTCTGTGGGCAAAGGTTTTAATGAGTAGACATTATCAAATTACACAAAGAAAACACTAGTGGCCAACATGGTATGGGGTCTTTAGAACCGCAAGTAGGGAACTTGGAATCATCGGAAAAATTTTTCACCTTTTTTAGGCTTCGCTTAGGCTTAGGTTTTATCGATTTTTATTTTGGGCTCCAAGTTGCCTCGGCTCCATCGACTCTAAAGCAGTGGAAGTTAGGAGCCGAAAGCAAAAATTGTTGAAAACTATACTAAGCGAAGGCTAAATCTAAGATCAACCTTTTTAAGAGCTTCAAGTTCCCAATTTATGGCTCTAAAAACCTTGTATCGTTTAATTGTACAGATTTGTTTTGTATTTGAAACGACTTAAGTTATTATTATTGGCAGTTTCTTTAGATAGTTTTTTGTAACATGGTTGTTTTCTCGCTATGTATTATGTATATAATATGATTACTATGTATATAATATGATTACTCAATCATGTTTTTTTATTTTACTTCAAAAATCCTGAAGGGAGACTTAATTAATTATTCTGGCTGGTGTCGATGTGTATGTTTTTTGTTTTTTGTTTATATGAGAAATGATTTATAAGAGCAAATTTTTTTGTGTTTTGTAAAATTTTTAACACTGTAAAAGCGTTAACAAAATAAATTATAAATAATTTTTAGTAAACACTAACTTAATTATTTCGACTATTCGATCTAATTCACCTGCATTATAGCACATTGCTTGAATGTTAACTACATTTTAGCACGTGTTTAGAATGTTTTAATGTTTCTTTTTTATAAAATCTTAGGAAATTCTTTGTTTAAATGCGATATAAATTAATATTTTAAAATATTCAAAATATTTTTTTGCATATATACATACACAGCTAATAAAGTCTAAACCTCTAGTTAGGGTTTTTTAACCCCTAGTTATTGAGGGTATGCAACACCCTGTGAGTATGTATTAAAATTCAAATTAGTGGACGGGTCCTAGAATTCCAAAGTGTTCGACGACTCTATGTTCCCTATTTAACGGTTTAAATATGTAACCCGTACCTGCTTAATTTATCAGCAATGGTTTAACTAATAGATACATAATCTAAACGATTGATAACCAATTCAACGTAAAAACAGAAGATCAACATGACAAAAAAATTCTTTTTAATATTTGAAGTTAAGTTTGGAAATGGATATTGTTTTCAACTTAAAAAGATACAGATGTGTCCTTATTGCTAAAAATTTAGCACCATCGTTTATCTATTCTTCTTAACGCCGTACTAAATTTAGCCCTAACAAATAGTTTTGTTTTTTGCAATAAAGCTGCTGGAATCCCGCGTGGAAAGTATAGAGAGAACGTCAACCATCTGTTTATTTACGGCTATTTAATTATTTGGAAAATCGGAAACATTTTGTAATAAGAGTAAGTTTCCTGGTGCAAGTATCTAGTAAATTAATATCTCTTTTCAACACACTTAAAAACAACCAACACAACCAATATGTTTGTCAAATCCATTGGCTAAACGATACTAGCAAAAAAACTAAACATTTTAAAAATACTTGTAAAACAACTTAAATTAGCAAAAAAAAATTAAAATATATCCGGACTTCGGCTTTTCATTTTGGTATTCATAATAGAAGAAAAATAATAAATTTTCCATAAGCTTTTTGTTTTAATTTTTGTGAATATTTCTACCAAAAATATATGATACTATTATATAGTATTATATATTTTTGTTTCTACTGTAAAAAGTATTTTGATTTTGGAGCAGTAATTAGAACAAATATATAACATAAACATAATTGTAAATATTGTTCTATTTTTGGAGACAATATAAAACCCCAACTGAGGCCGCCCTAACTAAAGTCATATCGCCAAAATTAGGGCGAACAATAATTGTTGATATATTGGTTCTAATTAAGATGGATGGCACTTATGGTCATTACGCGTCAAAATTATGCCATATCAGTAAAAAAGACCAAATTATCGAAAGCCCCGATTCGAGTACTTATTATTATGTACATGTTTTTATTTTTTTTATGTCATATATATAATTTATATTAGGAAACTTAAAACCGTCTTATTGATTTAGGGTCAATGCAGTTGAAGAAACTTGAAGCCAAAAATAAAGAACTTGAAGCCGTGAGTTGGAAACATGGAGCTTTAAGTTGGGAACTTGGAGCCAAAAGGGAATATCGCTAAAGCCCATGCCTAAGCCTAAGTGAACTAACATAACCTTTAATTCCAAACCATTTTTTTCATAATCATTCAGGTCAAAATCCACTCTAAACGGAAGGAATCCCGCGCACATTAAAAAACGTCGCGCACATAAAGGGACGCCCGCATTTATGTTTAATAACCCGCCCGTGCGGCATTTTCTCAGCCATATGCACCTCCGCGCGACATTTTCTTAGCCATATTCGCACCTGCCTTTGGAAGCCCTGTTTTGCCGCTCTTCCTCCCACAACCATTCCCACAAAACAAAACATATATGACGTGATCACGAATACAATATGACATTTTGAGGGTCCTTCAAACCACGTGATGGCTCCAAGTTTCCATTGTTCGCGGCTCGAAGTTCCTAAAAATTTTCGACGGGTTAAGTTCTCTGCTTGTGACTGTAAAGACCCCGTACCTTTTATTATAAATCAAACGAATACTTTTTTTATTAAAACTGAATAAACAAATGGACTTTAAACAAATAACCTGAATAAACAGGTTTCAAATTTTGTTGAGGTTTTAAACAGAAAACTCTAACTATGTTCCCATTTTAAAGGTCCAGGGTTTCTATTCCCACCCTAAGAGGAACGGGGTCTTTAGAGCCCTAAATAAAGAAGCTAAAACCGCCAATAATTTTTGGGAATTTGGAGCCGTGAAATATGGAACCATGGAGCCCTAAAAAAAAAATTGGTTTCGGCATAGATTTTGGCTTTGAGTTAGGGTCTATTCATACTTATGACAAAACGTCCTTTGGACAAAGTCCAAAGGACAAACCAAAACGTCCTTTGGACAAGCCAAAACGTCCTTTGGACTTTGTCCTTTGGACGAAGTATGAACGCTACTTAAAATTTGTTCTTTGGACAAAGTCCAAAGGACAAAATCCAAAGGAAAAAGTCCAAAGGGAAAAGTCCAAAAGGAAAAGTCCAAAGGACATTTTGGCTTGTCCAAAGGACAAAGTCCAAAGGGAAAAGTCCTTTGGACTTTGTCCTTTGGACAAAATCCAAAGGGAAAAGTCCTTTGGACTTTGTCCTTTGGACAAAATCCAAAGGGAAAAGTCCAAAGGACAAAAGAAGTATGAATACGTTGTCATTTGGACTTTTCCCTTTGGACTTTTCCCTTTGGACTTTGTCCTTTTGACAAAGTCCAAAGGACTTTTGTCCTTTGGACTTTGTCCAAAGGACGTTTTGTCATAAGTATGAATAGACCTTTAAGGGTAGATATAGGTTTTGGCAATGTTTGCTTTTGGCTCCAAATTCCTCACTTATGGCTGCAATAGCAAACAAAAAATGTTAGGTTAGTTAGCTGAGCATACCTAAAGTTGCAGACGAACAAAATAATAAAACTAAAAAACATAAAAATTACGTGTTCAAGTTGCACAAAATTTTTTCACAAAATTTACGCTTCCATTCGAGCATACAAACACTTAATTGCTGTTCACCGTTATGTACACCGTTTTTACTTGAAATATTGTGGACTAATACTTATATTAGTATGACTAATAAAAAGGTCTGTATTTTTTTGTTTGCTGATTGAGAGCTTTCCTTCCGATATTTATGTTTCACAAGAATTCTTCCTATCTTCAGACAAACCCAAAAATGATAGAATAAAGAATACGATGTTACAATTTTCAATAAGGCATTGAATAGACATATTAAAGCGAGAAAAACTGATTGAAGTTCCTCAAGCAGTCGGTGTGTTTTTTATTTATATAATTTTTGCGAAAAACTCAAACCCCAAAAACCAATAAGGCGTAAAACCTGATTAAAAAATAAAATAAAAAAAATTCGATTAAACTAAATTTAAATTAAATAAATTAATCAGCATGTCTTACCTTTGCGTTATTATCTCAAAGTATTAATTATCGTAGTTTCCTGGCGGCACTACATAAGGAGTTTTAAACTCCCGACTCGGGTTTATTTATTGAAACTCGTTAATTTCACACATTGAAATTTACTTAAATGATTTTTCACAAGCGCACAGCGTGTTCCATATCTCAACCAGCTGCGATTCTTGTGTAAAAAAACTTCAGTCCCATTTACCTTTAAAAAACCAACTTAATTTCTTTTTGTCGCCGTTTACGGTCTTAATGGCCATAAATTCGGCGGATAAAAAAACGGTAAAATTCCGTTTTGTGCCACAAGCCGACAAAGAAATACGAGTGTTGTCCCACTGTGATCATTAGTATTTCTCAATGTCAAATAAATAGGTGTCTCTGCCACGAAAATCCTCTTCAATTTTTGTTGATAAAACGTTAAAAGATTCAAGAGAAATTAATATAATATTGGAAAATCAAGAAAAATTAATATAAATTTATTTAATATTAATATAATATAATATTGGAAAATATTAATTTTTTCTATTTTAGAATTATCTTTATTAAAATGACGACGAAATATTAATCACACAGTACACGTCACAACCGCATGTATTTCACATCTAATCACACCTATTTTTAAAAAGACGTTCACATATTTATTCAAATTATCAAAAAAGAATTTATAAAATTTTTTGATAATTTTGTTGAGTTTTATAAAAAAAATTTTTAAAAAATTGTAATTAAACTCCAGTACCTTCCATTCTAAAAATAAATTCACGAATTAAAACAAAAGTAAAGACACTGTATCAAATTTTTATATGTTTCACATATATAATTTTACTTTTTACGTTACATAAATATAGCTTAGCGCTAAGTTAATATATCCTAAAAAATATTGATTGCAAAAAAATGCATGGTTTAGAGAGCTACATACTTCTAAAATCGTATCTTGCAGATTCTGCCTGCAGGCGTGGTTGTTATTTACAGAAATTTATCGGCGCTTAGTGTATATTTGGGACAAAAAACACTGTGCATTATGGAGGACTCCCACAACGAGAACGTTTTTTTTGTAAATATATATCATGAGAAGCTATTTTGAACAGTTGGTGTGAATATTTTTACGGTTGAATACTGAGACTTAAAATTACAAATTTAAGAACTAGATTTTGTATTTTATAAAGGTATGTTAGTACAGAATCCAGCAGCATTATCATCTAAATTTGATAAACACCAGACGTGGACTTTCAAAAAAAACACAGTATTTATTAACACTTTACTTTGAACGACGAAACTAGGAACAATTGGAAATTTTGATGAACGCTGCTGAATGCCGTAGTAACTTATGTATCATATTAAATTATTAATATTTTTTATGGTTGAGTTATATCTGGCTGACCTAAAATTCACTGGGAGTAGGGCGAAAAAGAACAAGCTAAAATTGTGCGGTTGTGATTTAAGAACTATAACTATGGTTGGCGCGACGGCGCAGGGCTGAATCACCCCGTGAGGCTTCCGCGTCACTCCCGTAAAAACAAATAGGAAAGCAAAAATTTTTTAAATACCGCCTTAGTCAACTTAAGCTGATAAAATGCCAAAATTTATTCATTTTTGTTCTAAATTATATTATTGGAGAAATATTTGTTAAAATAAAATATATATCTTTTATAATAAACTGTTTGTGTTCAAAATTTTAAATTGCTTGGTTGTCCAATAGTCTGCTCAATAATTCAATTTTTCGTAGGCTTCTTTTCTGCCAAGGTTTATTTAAATCTGTTGATATTTTTAACGAATTTAATTTATTTATAGGCAAATAAAATCTAGCTGACCGCGATATTTTCAGTATTAAATCGACTATTTAACAACAAAAACATACAAAGTTTTTCACTAAAACGGGTTATTATAACAAATATTAAAAACTGTATTTTAATAATTTTTTATTAAATTACTTAATTTGGAACCTAAATGCAAATTTTTAAAGGGATAAAGTTAGTTGATTTATGTATATTTTGTGAAAAAGTGGAATTAAAAAAAATTCTGTGTTCTTATTTGTTTTTTTTAATAAAAACGTCATTACCGCACAATTTTGATTGGTGCCCTCATGTCTGCATTCTAATTTTCAGCGCCAGCCAAATATAATTCAACCATAGGATACCCGTACTATATATAGTTACAAAATTTAGCTCAAATATTTAATTTTATTGACTTGATATTTTTTTTTGTAAAATATTCCAGACTGGGTAAATGATTGATATAATTTTTAATAAGTTCATGAGTTACATAAAAATGCAATTTTTTAAATGTTAAATTTACTAAATTTTGCATTTGTTCCAGGGTAGATTTTAGCACTTTTTATATACTTATTTTCTTTGTTTGCTTATAGTAACTAACTTTTCAAAATACCCACATTGCTACTGACACAATTTAATATAATTTTTTTTTCAAAATGTATTAATTATATTAACGATTATAACACTGTGAATTAGCCCTAAAATAAAATAATATAAAAGACGAAAAAAAACTTGTATTTTCGTTTTCCATTCATAACATCGAATAAAAACAGCTTGTAGCAACTTTTTTCAGCCTAAAAATTACTGTAAGTGGATAATAAATAATAAGATGTGCGTCAATATTACTTTAAATTGGTCACATTTAAAATGATTCACGACTTTAAATTCGTCTAATATTCCCCTTTTTTTTACCGTCTCAGACATATTCAGAACTGTAAATCGCTAAAAACGTTATTTAAAAACACAGTGGACAAATTTTGCTTAGCTTCCATAAAAACTTGCTCCGATAAATTAAAATTTGTTTATTTCCTAATGGCGGAAACGGTTGAGGTCGGACCGCTTACTGAGCAGGAAACAGAAGAAACTAACAAAAAAAATCCAAAAGAACTTTTAAGTTAAAATTTTTGGTTTTATCAAACTTTATATTTATACGCAGGCGAATTCAAATATTTAGCTTTAAAAACTATTATTTTGTATAAAATGTTTAATTTATAATTCGTTGAAGATACATGAAAACTTTAGGTAAAAATGTCTAAACCAAAATAAAATTTGGGATAAATTTTATTGTTTTACTGTGTTTAAGTTTTATTAAACGACAATATAAACCAAATAAATTGAGTTATATTTTAGTTATATATATTGATACCTACTCAATTAATTATTTTTTTGTGATTTTCTTTTAGTTATTTTTCTAAATTTGTATTTTGATCAGTAAATCGCTAATGAAAAAACGCCCGAAAATGGCTTATAAAAAAGTGACACAATGGGCTGCTATTTTATTAGCATCAATTGATAAATATTAATTTTTAGATGTGTGCTAAAAGAAAAAGAAGAATATAAATTGCAAAATTTAGTAAAGTTTTCTAATTATGGTTGGCGCGGCTAAATTGCCTCGTAATACTCTACCTCACCCATGACAAAAATAAAAGGGTAGCTTGCCATTAAAAATTTCTCTAAAATTTAAGAAATAATCCTAAATGTGTAATAAAACATAAGAAGCAATACTAATATATATTTTAACAGTGTTGATCTATAATTTCTGACGACAATAAATACTAAAGTCAAATAAAACGAGTTTTTGACAGAAAAATCGGGAAAAAATTACGTTTTAGCAATAAAATAATAAAATTTTACAATAAAATCAATAAAAAATATCATTTTAAATAATGCTTAAAAGTACCTACAAAACTATTTCTCGAAGTGTCATTTGGTACTTCGTTTTCAAAAGTGATTTAGGGTCGATGGAACCGAGAGAACTTGAAGCCTAAAAATAAGGAACTTGGGGCCAAGTAAAAATTACTAAAATGTTTACCTACGCCTAAGCAAAACCTGAATCTAAGCTTAAACCAATTTTTTTCTTAGAGGCCTCAAGTTCCCATTGTTCGTGGTTCCAAGTTCCCAAAATTTCCGATGGCTTTAAGTTCCTTGCGTGTGGCTTAAAACGATGCTTTACAACTCTAATTTTTTTATTTTACCATGGTTTATTAACATCACCGCGTTTTCAAAGGTTAAATTTATAACCCTTTTTGCATTATACTTTGAGTTTGAAATTTTATGTCTTAGCAGACTTACGTTTTATATTAACGTAATATTTTTGTACGGCGCTTGAGGAATTTATTTAATTTTTTCCAGTATTTTTTACCGTTTAAATTGGCGTTCACGAATGTCTGGAACAAATTCAGTTTCGCTGTAGGTGCCGTTTAAGAATAAATCGTTTTACAAAATATTAATTTAGGGTTTAGATTAAATTTTTATTAGAGATACCCGCCCTCCAATTTCGCGTGGGAATCTTGGAGGCATAATTAATCAATCTCCTTCTTTGAATTCTAAAGTAAAAAAAACTTCACTGTAAGGCATTAAAATCATGATGATGATCAAAACAGTAGTAATTAAATAAGCGTTAAGTTTAGTCATTTACAACGTTTTAAATGAAAAAAACTTACACCTACTCAAATTTTTAAAAGTTAGAATTAATCAAACACTGTAAAGTTTTCATACTTTGTTTCGTAATACAATAATGATATATTTACTTTTAATTTGTTTATCTATCATTTGGTGAACATATGGTTTGTACTCAGAGTAAAGAAATTGAAACATGATATAAAAATTTAATAGTTATCAGCTTTTAAATTTAATTGTTTTAAAATGAGTTTTCAAAAACCAACATAGAGTATTATTGGCAAGCGTTGACGGCTACATTCTGAACTAAAAAACACTGTAGATGATAAACAATTTAAGTTTAAAAAAAATACAAATAACTATACGAAATAAAACATTTCTATTAATTTCAAACATTTGAAAGTGATCATTTATTTTTACGAGTTTTATATGTAATAGCAAAAAAATCGTACGGAGTTTTTAAAGCCACAAGCAGGGAACTTGGAGCCCTTAAGAAAAATTGATTTGGGGTAAGATTTAGGCTTCTATTAAGGTTAAAAACTGGTTCATACTTGTGTAAA
Organism: Microlaimidae sp. YZB2_3; assembly: GCA_030248175.1. Classification (NCBI taxonomy): domain Eukaryota; kingdom Metazoa; phylum Nematoda; class Chromadorea; order Desmodorida; family Microlaimidae; species Microlaimidae sp. YZB2_3. Next base: position 25,620 of record JASAMX010007227.1, read on the forward strand.
AACGTCCTTTGGACAAAGTTTAGAGTGGACTTTGTCCTTTGGACTGTTTTTACATAAGTATGAACCAGCCTTTACACAGTAGAACTGCAGTATTGAAAACACAAAAAATAATAATAAAAACGAAAGTCTTTTGATATATTGATTTTGCCGATCAGGAATATGATGCAGCGAATCAATTTGATAAAAATTAATCAACCACTGGGAGAATTGGAGAATATATATGTCCACAAATGGCAGTCCAATGCCCAAACAGAAAAAACATGATTTAAAGTAGAATTAATTTTGAATTAATTAAAGTCTTAAATGTTAAGTGTTTTTAATTTAAATTGCTTTAAAATTGTGTTTTTGATGTTTTTACGTTTAAAAAATAATTGATTTTAACTAAAAAAATAGATGCTAAAAAGTTACACTGAAACTCACTAAAAAGTTTTTAATTAAAAAACTGCAGCATCTCATAGCTGCGGGCTGTCAAGTGATGTAATCTTCATTTCTTTAGATCGTCGCGTTTTGGGACCATCCTACCTCGGGACCGCCATGTCCTGGGCTCGTCATGTCTCACTTACAAAATAAACAGTCAGTCGCAACTTAAAGACATCATTCAAAATCACTTTGAATTTATGTTTTTGCAGCGACCCAAAGTAGAAGCAAAAATAACTATGCGTTACAAAATTCAAACAGATAAATTTAGTGAAAAATTTGGTCCATACAGGAATTGATCCCTGTTCCTGACGTGCTATCCATTTCAGCACAGGCCGGACAAAGAAAGTTGAAAGATAATCGCCTTTTATTAACGTTTGTTGAAAGATAATCGCCTTTTATTAACGCTTGTATTTTGAGTTTTTATGGAAGGGACACATAGATCGTATGTGTCACATTTTTATGACGCGTTTTACGCCGCTATTCGTACGTTTGAAGCTAGAAAATTCTCCTGTTTTCAGCTCTTTCGTTTAGAGATGAAAACAGGAGAACTTTCTAGCTTCAAAAGTAGGAATTGCTGCGTAAAACGCGTCATAAAAATCTGACACATACGATCTATGTGTCCCTTCCGTAAAAACTCAAAATACAAGCGTTAATAAAAGGCGATGATCTTTCAACTTTCTTTGTCCGGCCTGTGCTGAAATGGATAGCACGTCAGGAACAGGGATCAATTCCTGTATAGACAAAATTTTTCACTAAATTTATCTGTTTGAATTTTGTAACGCATAGTTATTTTTGCTTCTACGTTGGGTCGCTGCAAAAATATAAATTCAAAGTGATTTTGAATGATGTCTTTAAGTTGCGACTGACTGTTTATTTTGTAAGTGAGACACGACGATCCCAGGACATGGCGGTCCCGAGGTAGGATGGTCCCAAAACGCGACGGTCTAAAGAAATGAAGATTACAACACCTGACAGCCCGCAGCTTTGAGATGCTGCAGTTTTTTAATTAAAAACTTTTAGTGAGTTTCAGTGTAACTTTTTAGCATCCATTTTTTTAGTTAAAATCAATTATTTTTTAAACGTAAAAACATCAAAAACACAATTTTAAAGCAATTTAAATTAAAAACACTTAACATTTAAGACTTTAATTAATTCAAAATTAATTCTGCTTTAAATCATGTTTTTTCTGTTTGGGCATTGGACTGCCATTTGTGGACATATATATTCTCCAATTCTCCCAGTGGTTGATTAATTTTTATCAAATTGATTCGCTGCATCATATTCCTGATCGGCAAAATCAATATAACAAAATACTTTAGTTTTTATTATTATTTTTTGTGTTTTCAATACTGCAGTTCTACTGTGTAAAGGCTGGTTCATACTTATGTAAAAACAGTCCAAAGGACAAAGTCCACTCTAAACTTTGTCCAAAGGACGTTTTTACACAAGTATGAACCAAATTTCAAGCCTTAATAGAAGCCTAAATCTTACCCCAAACCAATTTTTCTTAATGGCTCCAAGTTCCCTGCTTGTGGCTTTAAAAACCCCGTACGATTTTTTTGCTATTACATATAAAACTCGTAAAAATAAATGATCACTTTCAAATGTTTGAAATTAATAGAAATGTTTTATTTCGTATAGTTATTTGTATTTTTTTAAACTTAAAATTGTTTATCATCTACAGTGTTTTTTAGTTCGGATAACTTAGCCGTCAACGCTTGCCAATAATACTCTATGTTGGTTTTTGAAAAACTCATTTTAAAACAATTAAATTTAAAAGCTGATAACTATTAAATTTTTATATCATGTTTCAATTTCTTTAATTCTTAAAAGTATAAAAACCATATAGCACTAACCTAACGAATAACACATATAACCAAAACATAAAAAAATGTGACAGACAAACCAAAAAACAGAATAATAAAAAAACAAACAAGCAAACTTAGTATTGATTTACTAAGTAAACTATTACTAGTTTTTGGTGTTATGAGCAAATATAAATACCATTCAAAAAAAGTTGGAAAAATTATATTTAAAAAAAATAACATCCGTTCTGTGTAACAAATTTTGGAATTTAAAAAGAAAATAATTTTTTTTTTTAATATACAACATTTCTAAACTAACTTCCTTTCAGGTTGAAATTAGGGGCGTACCGCTTTCTGTGAGGAAGAAAATAAAAAGATACATGCGGGAAGCCAATAAAAATTAAAAAAATTAAGTCGTCAATAGTAATTCTAACCAATATGTCGCGACGCGTGTTCCCCTGAATGTGATAAAACAAGTAGGTTACTGTAACAACTCCCACAAATTCACTCTTGATAAATTTGACTTCGGTTATTTTCATAATTTCTCTTATGGGGTATCTCTCTACCTAAGAAACCGATTGAAAACAATATTTTGCAGAAAAATTATTTTTTAATATTTTTTTTGCAGAAATTAAGTTTACAAAATAAATATAGGCAGTCAAAACTTTACTTTAAATCCACCACACCATGTAAACTGAGAAAAACTACTAAATAATGTATTTTAAGTCGTTTAAATTTAAAATATTAATTTATAAATATCGTTGAAAATATTGTTCAAAATTATCTTTTTCCGATTATTAAAAAATATGCCACATGGCAACTGAAAAACCACAAATATTTTTTCGTAAATTATTCCGATTTACTTATATTGCTGGATATTATGTGTATGTGAAAAATTAGGTATTTTTCTTCATGCAAAATAAAAAACCCAAGATTAAAAACGCAATAGTTCCAGTTTTTGGGTATTTCAGTAGAACCCCAAACAAGGGCACTCATCCTACACTGTTTTGACGTCTCGAAAGCAGCCCATTAAATTGTTTTTCTGAAGAAGTCAACGCACCTGGATATAGCAGCATTTTTGTCATCGGCTTTCGCCACTTTGACGGACGGGAAACTATATAGTATACGTAGCATTACCATATATATAGTTTTGGATTAAGTCAATTTTTATGCTGGAGGGTCATGTGAAATTTCAAAAAGTGTTGCTGATAAATCGACTTTGACTACACCGGTTCCACCCATTCTGACGGAATTAAAAAATTTTGGAAGTAAAAGCATTATACTTTCGCTTTTTAAAATTCTGGCTCAAATCAGAAAACGAGGTGGGTCATGTGGGGAATTCAAAGTTGTTATACCTCAGTTTGATCTTTTACCTATAAGATGTGTTATTTTTGTGTTAGACCGGCTTTGACCACTGATGGGACCCTCAACTTAAAATGGGGCGTACAGCTTTATTTTAAAATTGGGAATCAATGAATTTCCAGGTGGAAATAAATTTTCATGTGAGTATGCAAAAGTAATTACTAATAATGAAACAATCCTATCTTAAATTCTTTAATAAAACCACAAAGCAAAA
>JASAMX010007228.1:0-47921 GCA_030248175.1 Microlaimidae sp. YZB2_3
AAGGGCCTTAACTCGAGATATTTGCATAATGATCGCAACTCGAGATATTTGCATAATGATCGCGGCGCGTTCAAAAGTTATAAGAGCGCAAACAAAAATTTTTTTGTCAAAATTTTCCCCCTATCCCTAAAAAAAACAGAGAGTAGGTGAACTTTTAACTAGTCGTTAGAATGCGGACCCTTGATGACATTTGCATTTTGCGTTTATAGGTGTGATACCGAGTTAGCCTTCTTGGCTGGCGCCCGGAAAAAATACCTTCTGCAAAATATTTTCGGAAAGAATATCTTCTGAAAGACTTTTAAATTCTCAACTACAGAAAACTTTTTTTTCCTAAGCCTAAGCAAAACCTTAAAATCAAGCTAAAACGACATAAAAAAGTTTAAAAAAACCTTTAAAAGTTTTTAATAATACTGAATAATTTACTGCTGAAAGAAGATATTTTTTCCGGAAGATATTTTGCAGAAGGTATTTTTTTCGGACACATCTTGGCTTTTATTTTAATGTTTTCTGTAAAACTATTAGTATTATCCTGTTTCCCAGAACCTTGTGACCTTGTAAGAAACATTTTAAAGGTTTAATAAATCAATGGCGTTCAAAACGGCCAAAACAGTTCTTTTTATGGAACATTCCAAAAAAATTAGATTAAAAAAATTAGTCAGTTATAAAAAGTATTTTTGCTTCATTCTACGGCTTTAGCTTTAAATTTCAACAAAATATTTCGTCAAAATATCAATCTGCGATTAAAAAAAATGACGATTTTAGCCTATTTTTTCTAAAGCATGGGAAGCGATCAAACAAAATTTGATTCAATTCTCTGTTATTTGTCTGTTTTGGTGTATTAATCAAAATTCATCAAAATAAAAAACCAAATATAAACAAAATTAAAAACAAAACTGTTAACACAGTACCACACCTTAATACAAAATAAGTAACCATTGTATTTGTTTTATTGATTGTAAAATTAAGCATTTTGTTTGCTTTCACTTCAGATGTTAGTCAAAAACCAAAAAAATATTGTTTCATTTTTTACTCACGAAAAAGTCGACTATTTTGTTTTGAAATTAAAAAAATTTAGATCTTTGTTTTCAACCACTTGACCTCGGGTCTTATTGCCAGCCAAGCGAAGCAAGTTACTACTACGAGCCAATTGCCAATCAGTGCATAAAGGTAATTTTTTTGCTTTTAAAAACTTAGAAAACATATATGATGTAAATATATTTAAACAATGAACATAAAATTTAAATGTGTATTGCTTTATATATTTCGTCTTAGGTTCAAAAACTATTAAACAATATTATGGCTTAGAAAAACTTAAACTCTGGTTCAAAGAGAGAGTTTATAAAAAAACCCACACATATACTAAGTTATAGACAAATACTAAAGACATTGGTAATTTTTTTTTATTTTTGCATTAAAATATGGCAGTTTAAAATAGTTCAGCAGACAAAAATACAAAATTATACATAGTTATATAAATGTTTTTTTCAAGTTGTACTTTTTATTAAAGTTTAAAGGAAATCTTACTAAATTGATTCCATATTTTAATTTTTATGTTTTGCAATCTTACCAGAGTACAATTTTAAAGCGTATTGTTTTATGCATTTGCTAAATCAGCTATTATTTTGACATACTTTTCTGTCACATCAATAGTATTTAAAAATCCTTCATTTTGCATTTATTTATTATGTTTAAATTAAATAAATAAAATAGCTCCTAATTTTACCGTATAACTTTTTTAAATAAAAACGTCATAACAAACAAAATTTGATTTGTCTAGAATATGTCAAAATATATCTTCCTAAAGTCTAATCGAAGGGATTTCCTTTAAATGTTGAAATGAAATGAAATTTTTTATATTACTAACATTCACAGTATACTGTAAAAAAATGTATTGTATCACACACTGTTACTACATTGAAAGAGCATTAAATACGAAAAAACATCAAGAAAAATGATACGTATATATAAAATATTAATATACAGCAACTTAAAATGTAAGGAATATAAAGGAAAGGAAACACAGAACCTAAAATAAAGGCTTTTTATATGTGCCTACTGAATTTGGTAAAGCTGTTAAAATTAATTTTGTTGATTTTCTTTTTAAAACTTTTACTAGTTTTAACGCAAACTATATTCTGCGGTAGTGAATTCCAGTATTTAGAAACCCGCACAGAAAAAGAATAAAAGAACAAATTGTTTTTGCTCGGGGAATATTAAAATTAAGTGTATGGTTATTTCTACCTCTAAAACTTGCTTAATCAAAAAACTCATTGAAATATAGGTTACTTAAATTTTTTACAATTTAAAAAAGGTAACCAGCTAATTCTTCTTTCTTCAAGTGATTTTAAATTTAAAATTTTTGACCTTTCTAAATAGTTAGTTTTGCACTTTAAACCGCATTTAGCGAATAAGCAACGTGTGAAATTTCTTTGGACTTTTTCTATGCAGTCAATGTCTTTGCAGTAAAAATGTTACCACACGGGACTGCAATATTCAACTATGGGCCTAACATAGGATGTGTAAGCTAAAAGAAGAGCATTTAGGTTTTTAGTTTGAAAACAGCAAAAAATGATATTTAAGATTCTAAAAGCCTTTTTTTGAAATATTTTTACAGTGTTCAGACGATTTTATTATATTAGAAAGAAGTACGCCAAGTTCTCGAGCCTGGTCACTGGCTTCTAATTGTTTATTCCTAATATAAATAGGCAATTTTGGATTATTGTAACCCATATTAACTACAGTACATTTATGGATAGCAATCTGTAACTGCCATGACTCCAATTTATAAATTCATTTATAGAGTTATGTAAAGAAGTGTTATTTTCGCAATGATGTCGAACTTGGCACAACTTGACATCATCAGCGAATAGTCTACACTTTACATTTTTTGACAAAACTCAGGTAAATCAATAATATATAAGAAAAAAAGCAGAGGACCAAGTACCGAGCCCTGGGGAACCCCTGATATTACTTTGCAATAGCTGGATGAGTCTTATTAAATTATAACTTTTTGTTTACGGTTTGATAGAAAAGCAGCAATCCAAGCATGTAACTCTCCTGAAATTCCATATGAAGAAAATTTAGTCATAAGTTTAAAATATGACACGCTATCAAACGCTTTAGTAAAATCAATATAAATAGTATCTATTATCAAATTATTTTCTATAGCTTTACTCCAATCCATTTAAGATTCTAAAAGCTGAAAACACGTGGATTTATGGCGCAAAAATCCATGATGTTCTTTTTTTATCAAATTGTGATTTTTTAAATATTGAAATAATTGATCATAAATACAAGATTCCATAACTTTACAAGCTATGCACGTTAATCAAATCGGACGATAAATACTAGCATCGTTTGGGTTTCGTTTTTTAAAAACTGGTATAACTATGGCTGTTAACCACAGAGTTGGCAATTTATGAGTTTGAAAAGAAACTATAAAAATTGTTATAAGTGGTTCGACCAGAAAAAATACCAGTTTTTTGAACAAAATAGCTGGAAGATTGTCAGGTGTTTGACTTAATTTATTTTTTTGTTTTTGAGAGCTTTTCAAACTGTTCTAGGTGTAAACTTAATATTTGAAAGCGTAATATTTTCTGGGAGCTTACGTTCAAGTTTTGCTTCTTTCCATTATCTTGAGTAAAATTATTTCAAAGACAGAATTTAGCATTTTCCATTTTACAGTTGGGTCATCAATGATTGATTGATTTAATAGTGGACCAACGCCGCAATTGCTTTTTCTTTGATTTTTAACGTATTGAAATAATTTGTTTTTATCGTTTGACTTTAAAATTTTATTTTTTTTTTTTAGTTTAAATAACTTTAGTAATTTCTTTTTTGTATTTGCGACTTAATTTATTGTATTCAAATCTTGCGTTAAACTCATTTCTTTTTTCCATAATTTAAGCTTTTTTGATCTTAAAGTTAGAAGATATCTGGGAAAATTAATTTTGTTTTTTTTTTTCGTTTTTTAATTAATGGAACAAACTTTTCAATTGAGTAATCTATATGTGTTTTTAAAATGTTCCAGTGCATTTCCACTGTGGAACTGCATTAAAATACTTCAACAAAATCAATAGTGTTTAAGTAATCTTCCATGTTATTCCAATCTGCACGCTTAAAATCGTAATAACAAATAATTTTTTCCAAATTAGAATTATTTCCTTGGATTTTGTATTCTATGCTATTGTGGTCACTATGAAATAGAGGCTCAGAAACTACACTGTTTAATATATGAAAATCTTTATTACTAAACAAAAGATCTAGAAAATTTTCACCTCTCGTGGGATTCGTGACACTTTGAACATAAGAATTACTTAAAATAGTGTTGGAAAAAATATTCGCTAAACGACGTTTGGAGTCGTGGTTTTCTTGACAAAACTTGTCAATTATATTAAAGTCACCTACTAAAGTTACCGGAATGTTAATTTCCGAAAGCAAAGACAAGCTTCGCAAAATAGCTCGGAGTATTCATAAAAACTGTTGTCTCTTATAAAAATTTGGTTTTTTAGGGTTTACTTCTATCCAGCTTCTTTTTTACCTACATAATAATCTAATTATTTTTAAAAATTTTACACTACAATAAAATTACTGCGATGATTCGTGTTTCTAAATATTTTCAATCACCACCACGTGGATAAATACCGGCATGTTTACAATAACGCGAAAAAAATATAAAAATATAAACCTTACTTTCTTGCTTACACAAAAAAAAGAAAAAAGAAATTTAAAATTTCAGATGACGTATACGGGCTGCGGTTCAAGCTCCAACCGATTTGTAACCAAGAATGACTGCGAAATAACCTGTTTAAGAAGAACCGATCTTGAGCCGGATTTTCCCGTCATTGATCCTGATGTGGAAAAGCTCGTTCGGGATTTACAGGTCTGTTAGCTGCTCACTTTGGAAGCCAGTTAATTTAATCAGTTTTGAATTATCTTACACTTATATTTGTATTGGTGTAAAATATAAATATGAATGATTACGACGGAAATTCGAATGTATAAAGTGGTATCTCGAGGTATTATTTCCACGCTTTCGCCACACACGGCCAAAAGTTATTTTTCCCGAAGATATTTTATTGGTATCTATTTTGGCAAAAGTTAATATTGTAGAAAAGATTCTTTCGAAAAATATTATCCGCAATCTATTTCTCCCAGGTATTATTGAGGTAAGTCGAACGATACTAAATGACATAAAAATAAATACAGCAATATCTGCAGCCTAATGAAATCCTAAAAACTGAAAATCTCCTCGAAACATTTTAAAATATCCATAGTAAAAAAAGTTTTAAAATCAGCTATTGTTCATTTTTTTGCATAGCCAGGTACACTGCTCAGTTTCAATGATCAGAAAATGACCGCGCGCGCCATATATTATATATTTTAATATAAAACATGTTAATTATAACAAAAATTTTCAAACTAATTCCAATCACTTCACAAAATAAACCGAAATTTAACTAAAATACTAATTAGTTTATAAATTTCGAGTTTTATATTTTCCTAAAGCTTTTTACATATGAAAATGTGGAATTTTTGCCGGTACCTAAAAATATGCCGCTAAAAAACAAGCCGACTTTAAATTATTGGCATATCTTTTTTCAGGTACCTGCAAAAAGATGCCGCATAAAACGAAATACAGATTTGGATGGGGTCCAAATAATGGGATATCGCTGTATTCCAGTTCTTGAATATCAAAAACTGGTCAAAAATGCAAAGGTACTTGTTATGTTACAGAACGTGTTTATGACACATTTTTATTTATTTAGTTTTTAGACTAAAAATACAAAAAAAAAGTTTTGAAATAAACAACACAGAATTTTCATTTTCCTTGTGAGCGATTCAATTCGGGGATTATATAACTTAATGCTTAGAACAAAAAAGTAGGATAGACAACGATAATTGACTAAGCGATCACGAGCGCATAGACTATTAACTGCAAATGCACATTGGTTTGGTCTACCGGCAAAATAATGAAAGCCAAAATTTCCAATAGTCAATAGTTTCCATATTTTTGTAAAACCTCGAATACTAATCACCATTATCGATTAACTGGCTTGGATATAATGAAATCCAATTCGCAATCTCATTAATGTAATTACTTTTTTTAAATTGTCATGTAAATTTTAATTCGAAAAAACTCGTATGTTTTTCAGACAATATTTTTGGCGCCGTCCGAAAACTTAAATAACTTGGAGTCAGAAATAAAAAAATAACTTGTTTTAACTGAGTTTTAGGAATGGGCTTAAATTTTGATTAACGTTTTAGTGACTTCAATCTTTCGGCTCCACTTACAGTTTAAGTTTCAGCTTTGATTTCTCGGGTACGGGATCTTAAAAACCGTAAGTAGGAAACATAGAACAAATCCAAAAAAATTATTTCGGCTTAAATTTAAGCTTGTGTATAGGGTTTATCAATTTTAACCTTTTGTCTTCAAGTTCCAGTTTTTGCCTACAAGTGTCTTAGGCGCTAATGAACTATAAATGCTTCCCTAGGGCCTGTTTCATAAAGGCAATTGTAAATTCTCATTTTAAAAATCCAACAATTTTGTAAAATTCATGATGAAAGTTTATCAACTTGTAATCTGCTGAGTAAAGAAATAGTGTTCTGTGCTGATGAGTCCGTTCGTCCGTCGTTATTCTGTCTCCTCTCCTATATTCTCTATCATCTATTTTTTAAAAAAAGTAAGCGCAGATTTGTGAAATAGGAACTTATAAGTATATGGATTTTTAGAAATTATCTTTATGAAACAGGCCCCTGAACTCCCAAAGTTCCTTAATATCCTCTTTGTTTTTAGGAAGCATACGACGGTAGTGACGAAACAGACGATGCCAATCTCAGTTACTGGAGAAAAAAGATGCTAGCATCCATCAGCCCTGAACCCGTTTTAACTGAAATGAAACGTCCTGGTAAGGATTCTGCTCCCGGTACAGATAATATTTAGCCAAAATATATTTTTCTGGTCCTTATTATTGTTTTGTTCAAAAAACTCTCTTTTATTTTTCCTGTCCAATAATAAATTGTCAGCAAAATATAATTATGTTTTTGCTAATAATATTGTATACAAAATGGTTATTTAATCTTAATGGTGTTCCAAAATACTGGAGTTGTTTCAATCCATTTAGCATATTATTTAAAATTATTGTAATAATGTAAGAAGGTTTTCTTCTTTAAACCAATTTTCATTGCCAGTTAATTAGCAACTAACTTTTCTTTAAAGCATATTCCGTAATGTAATAGTTACCTTAAAAAAGTTAAACCTGATTTTTTTGAAAAGAACATTTTTATTAATAGTAAAGACAGTAGGCCAAGCTTTATTATTTTATTTTTTCGGAAAAAACACTTATAAGACATTTTGATAGTCCTATCGACTGCCGCTTTTTTTCCACGTAAATCACAATATGAAACATGACCAACACTGACTTGGATTAAACTTTAGGGTGCAGTGCCGATTACATACATTTATTTTTAACTTTAAAAGGTTTCGTTCTTTCGCATCGCTGAAATCAGCCATTTTTTAACGATTGTAAATAAAATTTGTAGAATGAACGAGTCATAAAAGTTTTTTGTAAATTAGTTTAACCCCGTTGACCTAGTAATTTCATAGTAATTGGTTTAATTAATAGTTGACTCAATAGTCAACAAAAATAATAACTAAAAAAACTAGGACGAAAAACCATCACTGGTAATCAAAAAACTTTAAACCGGGTATAATATTTTTATATCGCTTAAAAATTAATAAGTATGCATTTTAACAAAAATAGCTAGAGGTTTAAAGTAGTATGAACTGTTTGTATTTCAGATAAAAAAGTTTTTTTGTAAAATTTGTTTAAAAAATTAAAAAAATCGTCCCAACAATGGACGATACTAAATATTACACAGGGTCCAAAAAGTAGACCTGGTCCGATTTTCCAGCCAAAAACGGGACCAGTCCGAATAGACTCTGTCCGAAGTTTTATAACTACCAATGTAATGAATTTAATGTTCATAAAACTAGCACCACCATTATAAATACAATAGTCAAAACCCTCCCATTTAAAAGGAAATTGTTCAGTGTTAAAGACCTTCACAGAGTTATGACCTTATTGAATGATTTTTAGTCAAATAGGGCTTGGAAAAAAATGGAGATCTTTCATCTATTGGACAACCAACTTTTTCCCAAGCGCTAATTGGCTAAAAGTGATTCTAACAGCTCCTCCCACAACCATTTCCACAAAGCAAAATATCTATGACGTGATTACGAATACTATATGACATTTTGAGGGTCCTAAAATCCTGACGTGAACTAAAAAAACTGCTAAATTTTATAAACAGAATAAAATTTTTAAAAACTGCTAAAATATTTTTTAATATATTGTGATTGTTTTATTGTTCTCCATTGTATATTCGTAAATGCTAACTATAGTGATAAGTGTGGTATAGTACGGAAAACTTTACAGGTTGATTTACATTTAGCTTTCATTTTTGTGCACAATTATTCCGTTTTAAAATTGTCATTCATTACCTAGTAAAGAACACATTCTATTAAAATCAGATTTGATTTTATTTTTCATATATTTACTTTGTAAATATTTTAACATATAATTAAAGTTAGGTTTATAAACGAAATACTAAATTTAATAGCTTTATAATTATTACTAATTTCAGTAAATATTTAAGTTAAGTTTCATAATAACTTATAACGTAATACTTATCATAACATAACGTAATAATTACATACTTTTAATGTAATAAATAAACGCCGCTACACGATCCTTAACGTGCCCGTTTTTCGGGTGCTTTTTTCCGCCTTAGCGACGGGGGCTTTTTTCCGCCTTTGCCACGGGTTTTTTTTTCGCCACCCGCTTCCGCAACTGTCGAAGCACCTTAATTTTTTTGTAGTAAAACCGCGCAAAACCGCTGAACGTACTATTACTGAAATAAACATCATACGGAACGACCAATCAGCTGCGTGCCGACCATGCTTATGCAAATTATTTCTTATGTGACTGTAGTCGATTAATAAATAAAATAAAAAGTATGTTCTTATCGTAGTTTAGAGAGGATTTTTCACAAGCGTTTTATAGAGTTTATTAGGTTAAGTTACATTGCAGAAGAAACATACTAAATCCAGGAAACATTTCGGAAATCCAGGATATTTAGTGTTTAGTAAACTTTGTGTATAAAAAACTGAAGAAACATACAGAAATCCAGGATGTTTAGTGTTTAGTAAACTTTTTTTATAAAAAACTTTGGAATTTAAAATTAAAATTTAATAACCGTAGCTATTTAAGCTGCCCCTGGGGTTTTTCGGGATGGCTTATTATGATGGCTTAAAGCTACACCAGGGAGAAATCCAGTATGTTTAGTATTTAGTAAAATTTTTGTAAAAAAAATTTTGGGTTTTAAAATTTAAATTTAATAACCGTAGCTATTTAAGCTGCCCCCCGAGTTTTCTGGGTCGCCTTATTATGGTGGTTTAATGCTACACCTGTTTAAAAATGTTTTTTAAACAAAACAAAATGTTTTTTAAACAAAACATAAACCCCAAATAGTAATCGGGCATGTTAAGTGTTTAGGTCTATCATTATTATTTCTTATTTTTTAATTATAGTAATTTTTTATCAAAAGAATAATTAATTTTTAGCAAAACATAACCTTAAATATACTTAAAATAGTAATCTAAAATTTATAAAAATTTAAAAATTAAAAAACATTAACAAATCAACAATAATAAAACACAAAAAAGTAATTAACTTAAAATAATATAAAAACAAATTTGAAAATAAATCCAAACTAAGCATTTTAATAATTAAAAAACCCCAAAAATGTTAAATTTAACTTTATTACAATATAATCCAAAAGTTGCCAAACAATTCTACACTCAGTGGTATAATTGCAGGTGTGTCTGGCAAAAATATATAATACTATATATTATATTAAGGAAAAAAATGTCACTCCCTACTAGAAGTGAAACAATTTTGTGCCATTTTTTAAGCACTGCCATTAATTGTCATGCACAAAAAATGGCAAAACAACTGCTATTAATTGGGCAAGTGTCGTGTAAATGGGCACTGCCTAAAAACTAGCAGTTTTTTCCCGAAACTAGTCACAACCAGCCAATCACAGCAAACCAAAGGGTAGAAATTTAAATACCCACCGAGTTAATGTTTTAACGTATCTTAATATATTTTTAGAAACAAATTCACCTATCGTCAGGGGCCTGTTTCATAAAAACCTTTGTAAATTCTTATTTTACAATTCTCCGCCTATTTTTTGTAAAATACACGATAAAGGTTTTTCGACTTGTAATCCAGGGGGAGCATCTCTGCGCACTGCTCTGCGCTGATTGGTCGCAGCCACGTCATTTCGGCTCCGCTGACAGATCAATATTCACCGTGTCGTATATGATCTATCATGTAATTTGCAAAAAATAGGCGGAGATTTGTAAAATGAAAATATACAAACGTCTTTATGAAATAGGCCCCAGGACGGTCTTCACCTAACTCCGTTCAGACGACTAATCCGAGCTCTCTTCTTTATGGGGAAAAGTGGCTTTTTTGGGATGCATACTGCATAACCGGGTTTTGATGAAAAACCGCAGCTACCCCGATTTTTTTTTTGACTTATGTTATTAACTTTACTAGTTTAGTTTTAAAAGTTTCTTTCAGAGGCAAGTGTTTTAAATTTAAAAAATAACAGCGGTAATCAAAAAGTGGTCTAATTTTAAATACTGAATTTTTAAGGGTTTATTATTATTTTATTATTATTTATTATATTTATTTCGTTGAAAAACAGGAAACATACATAAGCAAGTTAATACCGAATTTTAAATTTGGTGTTTTTTAAGAAACATTATGTATGAAAAGACGGTTTATAGTGTCTTGTATTTTTTGCTGCTTTAAAAAAAACCTCATTAAAATTCAACTTAATCAAAGGCAAAAAGTTTACAACTACAATTGTACTTTTGTGAATTTTTAACGGCTCTACCTCACCATAAAATTGGAGTAACTACGGTTTTCGATCAAATAACAGCTTTGTGCATTCCAAAATTAAGCCGAGCTCTTGTTATTTAAAAAGCCAGGTCTAAACTAAAAGAGCTTTACGTCGACTCATTTTAATTCATATTGCATCCTTGACTTCCAACGGATTCCAATGTGCCGCAGTGTGGACTTTTTTTTGCTAAGTGTTGTTTTGAAATTACAGGCAAGCAATGAGTTCACATTTGTTTCTACTATTTGAGATATTTTATTTTTAGCTTTAACTTATTCAGCTTAAAATCACAGGCTGTTCATACAAGCTGTTATAGCGCGTTTCATAGTCGCTTTATAAAGCTTATGTGGCAGTTCTGGTGATTACTTCATCGTGGGATCTTAATAACTTGCTGATGTGGATATAAAAAGACAGAGCACAGTATATAATTAAGTGCCTGCTTTTTATGTTCCGTCTAGAAAGTTTACTATCAAAAATGGAACAACATGTGGCTATATAGCTTCAACAAAAATTTTTCATACACTATAACATTTCGTGTATTAACAGTTATATTGGTATTTTAAGATGAGTGCCTTGAAATCCATGATATGGGATTAGAAGATCAATGTGGCTCTGGGCAGTGGGTACAAAAGTATTACTACAATGACTTTGAAGAAGAATGCACGCTGTTTTGGTACATTTTATTCACTTTATGATAATACATGTAAATATTTGTTAAAATAAAATTAAGATATGAATAGTTAAAATATCTTGACGAGAATAGCTTAGAGGATTGGAATTACACTGCGAAATTACTTTAATCTTAGCGTATTTTTATTTTACTGAAAATTATTAGTTGAAAGTTAATTATTTTTAGCTTTTTAGCGTGCTCAGTAACACAAAAGTTAGCTTTTGAATAATTAAAAACCACAAAATAAAAAAGGATGTATGAAAATTTGATGAAAAATTCGAAATGTCAAGCAGTAGAATGGATGAAAATTGGTTGATATCTAAGCGTATAACAAACTTTCTATTGAGAGTTCCAAGTTATCATGTGGATTTGGAACTAATGAAGGGGTCCAAGTGTTTTATACTATTGAAAGCTTACCTGAGAAATTTTGAGAACGCAAAAACTATTAAGGACACCTTTGGCTTGTTGCAAAGTCCTTTGAATTTTTCCTTTGGAAAAAGTATAAACATGTTTAAAATTTGCCTTTGGACTTTGTCCTTCGGCCACTTTGGAATATGTATATGAATGGGCCAGCCTTTAAGGCTCTGCGAAAAGTCAATTATTGAGAAAATCGCTAAAGCTATGCAAAAATTTTACTAGTTCAAGTCTTGTCTTGTAACCGGCGGTCGTTAAGATTATTTTTGAAATTTGCATATATGTCATGATCGGCCGCACAATTTGTCAGATCAAAAAGTCGCGATTATCAATTGATTCTACGTGTTCAGTTGTATATATGTTCGTTAAAAGACCAGCAAACTTAACACCTGTGTTTTTGGTTGTACTTCACGGTATAAACTTGCTAACTGTGAATCCCATTTACCTCGACCGCACAAATGTCAAATCAAAAACAAAATCGCTATCAATCAATTCTCCATTATAAGTTCTATCTGTTTATGTTCTGAATTTCAAGTCATATAAATTTTCTTTGGCCGAATTTTAATTGTTTTAAATAAAAATTGCATATAGGTCATGATCGACCGCACAATTTGTCAGATCACAAAATCGTGATTATCAATTGATTTCCTGTTGTCAGTTGTATCTATTTTCCAAATTTCAAGTCACATAGATTTAATTCGGCTGAGTCATAAATGTTTTTAAATAAAATTTGCATTGACGTCATAATCGACCGCACAATTTTTTAAATCACAAAATCGTGATTATCAACCGATTTTCCGTTGTCAGTTGTATCTATGCTCCAAATTTCAAGTCACATAGATTTATTTCGGCTGAGCTATAAATGTTTTTATATAAAGTTTGCATAGACGCAATGATCGACCGCACAATTTTTTAGATCACAAAATCGTGATTATCAACCGATTTTCCGTTATCAGTTGTATCTATGCTCCAAAATTCAAGTCATATAGATTTTATTTGGCAGAGTTATAATTGTTTTAAATAAAATTTGCATATACGTCATGATCGACCGCACAATTTGTCAGATCACAAAGTCCTGATTATCAATCGATTCTCCATTGTCAGTTGTATATAAATTCCGAATTTCAAGTGATATAAAATTTATTTGGTCGAGTTATAATTGTTTTAAATAAAATTTGCATATACATCATGATCAACCGCGCAATTTGTCAGATCACAAAATCGTGATTATCAATTGATTCTCCGTTGTCAGTTGTGTTTATTTTTCGAATTTCAAGTCATATGGATTTAATTCCGCTGAGTTATAAATGTTTTTAAATAAAATTTGCATAGACGTCATCATTGACCGCACAATTATTTAGATCACAAAATCGTGATTATCAACCAATTTTCCGTTGCCAGTTGTATCTATGCTCCAAATTTCAAGTCATATAGATTTTATTTGGCCGAGTTATAATTGTTTTAATTGAAATTTGCATATACGTCATGATCGACCGCACAATTTGGCAGATCACAAAATCGTGATTAAGAATCGATTCTTCGTTGTCAGTTGTATCTGTGTGCCGAATTTCAAGTCATATAGATTTTATTCGACCGAGTTATAATTGTTTTAAATAAAATTTTCATATACATCATGATCGACCGCACAATTTGTCAGATCACAAAATCCTGATTATCAATTGATTCTCCATTGTCAGTTGTATATATATTCCGAATTTGAAGTGATATAAATTTTATTTGGCTGATTTTAATTGTTTTAAATAAAATTCGCATATACCTCATGATCGACCGCACAATTTGTCAGATCACAAAATCGTGATTATCAATCGATTCTCCATTGCCAGTTGTATTTATTTTTCAAATTTCAAGTCATATAGATTTTATTTGCCCGAGTTATAATTGTTTTAAATAAAATTTGCATATACGTCATGATCGACCGCACAATTTGTCAAATCACAAAATCGTGATTATGAATAAATTCTCCATTGTTATTTGTATTTATGTTCCAAATTTCAAGTCATATAGATTTTATTTCGCCGAGTTATAATTATTTTAAATAAAATTTGCATATACGTCATCATTGACCGCACAACTATTTAGATGACAAAATCGTGATTATCAACCGATCTTCCGTTACTAGTTGTATCTATGCTTTAAATTTCAAGTCATATAGATTTTATTTTGCTGAGTTATAATTGTTTTAATTAAAATTTGCATATACGTCATGATCGACCGCACAATTGGCAGATCACAAAATCGTGATTACTAATTGATTCTTCGTTGTCAGTTGTATCTATATGTCAAATTTCAAGTCATATAGATTTTATTTGGCCAAGTTCTAATTGTTTTAAATAAAATTTGCATATACATCATGATCGACCGCACAATTTGTCAGATCACAAAATCCTGTTTATCAATCGATTCTCCATTGTCAGTTGTATATATATTCCGAATTTCAAGTTATATAAATTTTATTTGGCCGAATTATAATTGTTTTAAATAAAATTTGCATATACATCATGATCGACCGCACAATTTGTCAGATCACAAAATCCTGATTATCATTCGATTCTCCATTGTGAGTTGTATAGATATTCCGAATTTCAAGTGATATAAATTTTATTTGGCCGAATTATAATTGTTTTAAATAAAATTTGCATATACATCATGATCGACCTCACAATTTGTCGGATCACAAAATCATGATTATGAATCGATTCTTCGTTGTCAGTTGTATCTATGTTCCGAATTTCAAATCATATAAATTTTATTTGGCCAAGTTATAATTGTTTAAAATAAAATTTGCATATATGTCATGATCGACCGCACAATTTGTCAGATCACAAAATCCTGATTATCAATCGATTTTCCAATGTCAGTTGTATATAAATTCCGAATTTCAAGTGATATAAATTTTATTTGGTCGAGTTATAATTGTTTTAAATAAAATTTGCATATACGTCATGATCAACCGCGCAATTTGTCAGATCACAAAATCGTGATTATCAATCGATTCTCCGTTGTCAGTTGTATTTATTTTTCAAATTTCAAGTCATATAGATTTAATTCCGCTGAGTTATAAATGTTTTTAAATAAAATTTGCATAGACGTCATCATTGACCGCACAATTATTTAGATCACAAAATCGTGATTTTCAACCAATTTTCCGTTGCCAGTTGTATTTATGCTCCAAATTTCAAGTCATATAGATTTTATTTGGCCGAGTTATAATTGTTTTAATTTGGCCGAGTTATAATTGTTTTAATTTGGCCGAGTTATAATTGTTTTAATGAAAATTTGCATATACGTCATGATCGACCGCACAATTTATCAGATCACAAAATCCTGATTATCAATCGATTCTCCGTTGTCAGTTGTATTTATTTTTCGAATTTCAAGTCATATAAATTTAATTCCGCTGAGTTATAAATGTTTTTAAATAAAATTTGCATAGACGTCATCATTAACCCCACAATTATTTAGATCACAAAATCGTGATTATGAATCGATTCTTTGTTGTCAGTTGTATCTGTGTGCCGAATTTTAAGTCATATAGATTTTATTCGGCGGAGTTATAATTGTTTTAAATAAAATTTTCATATACATCATGATCGACCGCACAATTTGTCAGATCACAAAATCGTGATTATCAATCGATTCTCCGTTGCCAGTTGTATTTATTTTTCAAATTTCAAGTCATATAGATTTTATTTGCCCAAGTTATAATTGTTTTAAATAAAATTTGCATATACGTCATGATCGACCGCACAATTTGTCAAATCACAAAATCGTGATTATGAATCAATTCTCCATTGTTATTTGTATTTATGTTCCAAATTTCAAGTCATATAGATTTTATTTCGCCGAGTTATAATTGTTTTAAATAAAATTTGCATATACGTCATCATTGACCGCACAACTATTTAGATCACAAAATCGTGATTATCAACCGATCTTCCGTTGCCAGTTGTATATAAATTCCGAATTTCAAGTGATATAAAATTTATTTGGTCGAGTTATAATTGTTTTAAATAAAATTTGCATATACATCATGATCAACCGCGCAATTTGTCAGATCACAAAATCGTGATTATCAATTGATTCTCCGTTGTCAGTTGTGTTTATTTTTCGAATTTCAAGTCATATGGATTTAATTCCGCTGAGTTATAAATGTTTTTAAATAAAATTTGCATAGACGTCATCATTGACCGCACAATTATTTAGATCACAAAATCGTGATTATCAACCGATTTTCCGTTGCCAGTTTTATCTATGCTCCAAAATTCAAGTCATATAGATTTTATTTGGCCGAGTTATAATTGTTTTAATTTGGCCGAGTTATAATTGTTTTAATGAAAATTTGCATATACGTCATGATCGACCGCACAATTTATCAGATCACAAAATCCTGATTATCAATCGATTCTCCGTTGTCAGTTGTATTTATTTTTCGAATTTCAAGACATATAAATTTAATTCCGCTGAGTTATAAATGTTTTTAAATAAAATTTGCATAGACGTCATCATTAACCCCACAATTATTTAGATCACAAAATCGTGATTATGAATCGATTCTTTGTTGTCAGTTGTATCTGTGTGCCGAATTTCAAGTCATATAGATTTTATTCCGCGGAGTTATAATTGTTTTAAATAAAATTTTCATATACATCATGATCGACCGCACAATTTGTCAGATCACAAAATCGTGATTATCAATCGATTCTCCGTTGCCAGTTGTATTTATTTTTCAAATTTCAAGTCATATAGATTTTATTTGCCCAAGTTATAATTGTTTTAAATAAAATTTGCATATACGTCATGATCAACCGCACAATTTGTCAAATCACAAAATCGTGATTATGAATCAATTCTCCATTGTTATTTGTATTTATGTTCCAAATTTCAAGTCATATAGATTTTATTTCGCCGAGTTATAATTGTTTTAAATAAAATTTGCATATACGTCATCATTGACCGCACAACTATTTAGATCACAAAATCGTGATTATCAACCGATCTTCCGTTGCCAGTTGTATCTATGCTCCAAATTTCAAGTCATATAGATTTTATTTGGCCAAGTTATAATTGTTTTAAATAAAATTTGCATATACGTCATGATCGACCGCACAATTTGTCAGATCACAAAATCCTGATTATCAATCGATTCTCCATTGTCAGTTGTATATATATTCCGAATTTCAAGTTATATAAATTTTATTTGGCCGAATTATAATTGTTTTAAATAAAATTTGCATATAGGTCATGATTGATCGCACAATTTGTCAGATCACAAAATCCTGATTATCAATCGATTCTCCATTGTCAGTTGTATAGATATTCCGAATTTCTAGTGATATAAATTTTATTTGGCGAATTATAATTGTTTTAAATAAAATTTGCATATACCTCATGATCGACCGCACAATTTATCAGATCACAAAATCGTGATTATCAATCGATTCTCCGTTGTTAGTTGTATTTATTTTTCAAATTTCAAGTAATATTTTATTCGCCCGAGTTATAATTGTTTTAAATAAAATTTGCATATACGTCATGATCGACCGCACAATTCGTCCGATCATAAAATCGTGATTATCAATCAGTTTTCCTTCGTCAGTTGTATCTATGTTTCAAATTTCAAGTCAAATAGGCACCTTGCACTGAAACGCAGTTTATACATGAAGTATGCAATATACATAAGTGTCACCATAATGGATGATTACCGTATCTCCTACTTATCTTTTGTAGTATGCAGATGAGGCGATAGAAAGCGCGCGAAATTTCGATCGGTTGATCTGCATACTATGAAAGATAAGTAGGAGATACGGTAATTATCCATTATGATGACACTTATGTATATTGCATACTTCATGTATATACAGAGTTCCAGTGCAAGGTGCCTATAAATTTTATTCAGCCGAGTTATAATTGTTTTAAGGTAGAACTTCACAGTTTTGATCACTTGGACTACAAGTCGCATATCATTATAAATATTAATTTTTGGCCCATAAAAGTGGGGTGCTATAAAAAGTTAAGAATCCGTGCTATCCAGTGGTTATAAAAACATCACCGAAAAGTTTGTCCAGTTCGCAACAGATGTCCATGGAATCTACCTCTGAAAACCACAATAAGGCCTTTTAAAAAAAATTGATTCGTTATTTTTGGGCGAAATTTTATAATAAATTAGGGTAATGTAGGGGGCAACTTTCAGAGGTGGTTTGAGTTCAAAATGATCTCAGGATTTTTTTTAAATTGCAAAAAAGACTTTTTTTACAAAAATATATAGTAAAAAAAATCCTGAAGTCCTTTTTTAATCGTTTATAATAAAAAAATGGTAAAAGCCTATATCTAACTATTTCCAAACTTTCGTTTAAAAATAACGAATCAATTTTTTTTAATTTTCGTTTAATTTTCTTTTAATTGATGCCAAGAAACTACATTTTGAACCATTCCTTTAGAAGCTCCTTTTAATTGAAAAACCTAGAGGACCCAGTAGCCGTGTGGTTAGTACGTCGCGCTCGGATCCTCGGATCCATGGGTTCGAGTAGTCGCTCGACCATATCTTTAACGCCGAAATTTTTTTTTTATTTTTTAGCTTTTTAATTTAAAAAAATGTTTTATTATTTAAGATACGCTAAATAGAAAATGAAAAAAATAGAATATTCTTGGTAATAAACTTTATTAATGTTTTGTATTTTTGACATGTATTTTATTGATGTTATTTGATGATTGTGGACGATAACATTTTTTTACAGAAAAATGAATGTCAAAAATTGAATCAGCAGGTCAAACTACGTATAGTAAGATGTAATTCAAAAAGATCTGTCGTCAAAAAAAACTGTGAAGTTCTACCTTAAGTAAAATTTCCATATACGTCATGATCAACCGCACAATTTGTCAGATCACAAAATCATGATTATCAATCGATATTCTCCTTTGTCAGGTGTATCTATGTTCCGAATTTCAAGTCATATAGTTTTTGCCGACTTATAATTTTTTGTATAAAATTTGCATGCGTCATGATCGACCGCACAATTCGTCAGATCACAAAATCGTAATTATCAATCGATTCTCCGTTGTCAACTGACAACGGTAGAATATCGATTAATAATCATGATTTTGTGATCTGACAAATTGACAAACACAAATACATCTGTATCTATGTTTCAAATTTTAACTTATATAGAGTTGATTCGGTCGAGTTATTCAAAGTCAAAGAAAGCGATAGGAAGTTACACACTCACTTACTTACTTAATTACTTACTGATCTGAAGATAATATCCGGCGGCCCACGGCCACCGGAATTAGTGTAGTACATTTAATTTCGTCACTTTTTTGTTTTTCCAATGTAACTTTTCACTGTATTTCCCGATTTTCATGTTTAATAGCTCATTTTTAAGCTTTTACGATACTGCGTTGCGTCATAAAAGTTTAACTGTACGAAAGTTGTTTTTTAACTTAATTAAATCAGTTTTTAAAAAAACGGAAAATTGCCGAAATTAAATGTATGCATTTAATTTCAGCACTTTACAAACAATCGATTGTTTCTCAGTCAAAAAATCATCATTTTCAAAAATTTAAAAGCCTATCATTATCTCCAGACAGTTTTCTTTAATTTAAGCTTCTACTTGTTGTTCAACGTGTAACTGGCAAAACGTTACAGCTAAAATGCCAAATGGTATCAAAATGAGCAAAATTTGGGAAAAAAGTGCATTTAATTTCGGCACTTTTTTAAAGGACCCCCTTAATCGAGTTTAGGTGCAGTGCTATGACCCCTACACATTTCAACGTTGTCTTTTAACTATTTACAACTACAATTTAACACCCGACCACTTAATTCAACTCGTTTTTACCTACAGCAATATGTGTGCCGAAATTACACTATTTTGTTTTATAACGATTGCTCACCACAGACGCAACGTAGAACCACGGGGACTAAAAATTCGGAAAAAAGACTAAATTTTACCAGGACAGTTTAATTTTTAAACCAATTTATTGCGTAATCATGAAATGCCCATTTTCTAAAAACGAGTAACAATTTTATTTTTTATAAATCACACAATTTCACATGAAAATATTATAACATAACAAATAAAAAGCTAACGACAGTCATCTTAGCTCTCATTTGAGCTAACTATCAAACGTCGTATTCCGTCCAGGATTACCAAAAATATAGTCCAAAATCAAAAATGCCCAATTTGGAAAAGTGCCGAAATTAAATACACTACCCTACTATGGAGTTTGTTTTTGGAATAAGTTCCAGTATTTTTTGAAAAAAATATCGATTTTATTTGTAAACTCACGTAAAAATCAAAGTTTTAAAAGCCTTTGAAACTTTCTTTATTTTTACAATTTTAAATTATATTCATTGTTATTTACGTGAATTTTTATTTAATTGACTTTTTCATACTTTAAAAACAAATAATGAATATCGGGATGATCGAAAACTTTTGCGCAAATCAAACCTAATTTACTGAGCCAAACGAACATAAGTGTACAAATACTAATTACATAAATAATTTAAGTAATCTACAATAATAAAAAATGCTACATCTATGCCACACTTCAGACGTTGTTATTTTTCTGGAAGAATTTTTTCTTATTACTGTGTTCCTTAACGGAATGTTCACATCAAGAATTTATTAAGGTATGATCAATGTCAAGTCAATACTATGAATTTCTTTAGTACGTATGAAAGTTGCATGGAGTATTGCAAACTTAGAGAAGTAAGTATTACAATTAATTCGATTTTTTTACAAAAGAAATTTAAAAGCGAACCAGACGTGGCTGGTTTATTTTTTGGAAATATAAATTTGGGGTTGTGTCGTAACCAATCAAAGCAATTTACCGCTATTTATATCAACCAATCAGAATTAGTCAAAATAAACGTGGAATCAAGATTCGTTAATATAAGGGGCGCCGAATCGCTGCTTTATTTAAATTAGGTTCACATCGCCCTTGTTTTATATGAAATAAACCAATTGACGTCTGGTTTGCCTTTTTTAACTATATTACCTGTGGTAAAACAGGAAAGTTTAATAATTTAACATACAAGCCCAAAAACTAATAGAAGTATAAGAATTAATTAAGATTTTTTGTCAAACCCATATTTTAGTTCAGCTGCTATATTTGGGGTAAAATTATTTTATACTAAAAATTAATTTATTAAGATTCCAATCGCAATAACGAAGCCCTCTACCAACGCACAAACAAGACGCAACACCGAACCTAATAAAACAACAACTTTAAAGTCGAATCAGGGTTCAAGTACAAAAATTGTAAGTAATGTTACTTCTATTGTAAACATAAAAGCTCTAATAGTGTTTTTGTAACTTTACATTTTATTATGCAAATTATTATAATTAAATTGTTTTACTAAATAAAGCTTATGAAGCTTACCTAAACTAAATGCATATTAAGTTCTAGTAGGAGCGATTCATTTTTTTAACTAAGATAAATTCTATCAACGTGAAATTAGCGGCATGGTCAAATAACCGCTGGTTCTTCAAGAAAACATCACGTGTAGAAAATCCCTCGCGCAACTTAATAATAATAATTGGTTATATCACCACTGACAACTTTTTTAATTTTCCTGGTCTTGCGCGTTTATTATTTCTTTCTAAAAAAAGAGCGGTGACGCCTTTAATTAGGTCTTTTTTTGAAAGAATGGTCCCACTGAAGGCGTGTAATGGCCATAATTAAGGGTACGCCTTAAGTAGAGCCCTTAAAAGCCCTTATTAGGGCCAACAGAAAAAAAATCAATGAATTTCAATGACAAGAAATTTTGAATCTTGTAAATCTAAAAAAATAAAAGGCTTTTAATCATTCAATTTTAAAACTAATAATTTATGAAGTGTTTTTAACCGTGATTTATAGGATTTGATCAAGATCATTTTATTCTGCAATAAAATGATCTTGACAAAATTAAAAAAATATTTTGCTTATTTTCAAGTAGTAATAAAACTAAAAACAAACAATTTTTTACCTCCTTTAATTTGACAAAACGAACCATATTTTAATGAAGTTACCTCTGTTGAACCAAATAAAACCCATATGTTTTACAAAATAAAGATTTTAAAAAACCAAAGCTAAACATTTAACATTGGAAAAAGCTTTTGTCATCAATACTTTTTTAAGGATTAATTTTGATTTTATGTCATTAATTAAATCTGCAATTTTGAAGTGGTGACTTTCTTTTACAATGTTTTTAGAATAAATCAGAAAGTGTTGATGTTGACAAATCTGTAAATTCGTTATCTTCTGAAGAAGAAAAAGAAATGGATAAGTTTTTGGAAACAACAGTTGTAGCAACTACGGCAGTGGGTAAATATATTTTTCTCATTTATGATTTATACAAAAGAAACATACCAGGATTCTATACTTAATTAAATCAAAATTAGATAGAAATTTGATTATAATTCTTCGTTCAATTAAAGGTGCGGTTTTTTGTAAAAGAATAGAATGATATAGTAAAGATGAAAAAGGTCTCAAAAACACACAAAAGTTAACATATTTGGAGCCGGAATTTGGAAACAGAAGGTGGAAAAGTTGGAGCCAAAAAAAAAATATAAATACTTAGGGTAACTGACTTAAATTCTGCAGCCTTAATTTCGGCCACTGCCTTTTTTTGCTATAGGCATAACTGTGAAATCAACTGCGCAAGATTAAATAAATCACATGACGATATAAAGTAGCCATACGCACCCCCCCCCAAAAAAAAAAAAAAAAAAAAAAAAAAAAAAAAAAAAAAAAAAAAAAAAAAAAAAAAAAAAAAAAAAAAAAAAAAAAAAAAAAAAAAAAAAAAAAAAAAAAAAAAAAAAAAAAAAAAAAAAAAAAAAAAAAAAAAAAAAAAAAAAAAAAACAAAAAAAAAAAAAAAAAAAAAAAAAAAAAAAAAAAAAAAAAAAAAAAAAAAAAAAAAAAAAAAAAAAAAAAAAAAAAAAAAAAAAAAAAAAAACAAAAAAAAAAAAAAAAAAAAAAAAAAAAAAAAAAAAAAAAAAAAAAAAAAAAAAAAAAAAAAAAAAAAAAAAAAAAAAAAAAAAAAAAAAAAAAAAAAAAAACAAAAAAAAAAAAAAAAAAAAAAAAAAAAAAAAAAAAAAAAAAAAAAAAAAAAAAAAAAAAAAAAAAAAAAAAAAAAAAAAAAAAAAAAAAAAAAAAAAAAAAAAAAAAAAAAAAAAAAAAAAAACACCCGTTTATTTCATAATTTAATGTTTGATAGAAATAACAGCCGGTGACCGAAATTAAAACCCGGCCGACTTTAAGTAAGTTACCCTGCTATTTTTCTTTAAAAACTGATAAAATAAAAATTTGGAATCTTAAACAGACAAGTTAAAACTTAGAGTTGACTTACACAAACAATTAGGCTTCAAAAAAATAGCATCATGAATGTATAGTATAAATCAATCCCACATAAAAAAAAATTGTCATAGGATTTGGTTGAAAAGCACGTTCCCAACTATTAAACTATACAACTATATCTGCATTATAGTGTCATATATCTTAAACATAATCAATTATCGTTTATTATTTTATTATTACATGTGCATGTTTATAAGTTATTTAAAAATCACTAGAAAAACAGTTATTAGACAAAAAATAGTGCTTTACGCTTGTTGTTTAGGAAATTCTCTGTTAAATCGCAATAATTCAAATTTAGTTTCAAGTTCCAGCACAAGGTTTAAAAGTTTTGGCTCTTTAAACAAAGAATAGTTTCTTAGTTTTTCAATGCAATTCTGCGCTTCCAAGTCACACATAGCTTCGGATGAATCTTCATCACTATTGAATGATTGTTTGTCATTTTTTGATAGTTCTTCCTCCATATCTTCCTCATCCTCTTGAGACACCGGTGTGCCTTCTTTATGGGTAAAGTTTCCAAATAAATTTATCACCCATTCATCTATTTCTTCAGCTTCTACAGAAAATTGATCTTCTAGAGTTAAGTATTCCTCAGGATTTAAACAAGGATCTGAAGTAAAATTGAAAATAGGCCATTATTAACCATTTTATTTTGGCTGAAACTTTAAAGTCAAGACGTAACGCTGTTAAAAAAAACAATTTTTAAAAAAAAATATTTATACCTTGTTAGACAAAAAGCTTGTTTGTCTTTATTTAGTGTTTTTATATTTGTCTTAATCTTTAAAAATACATAGTTCTATTTTAATATATTTTAACGTTTAAAAAATATATTAAACACCTTTCAGGGGCCTATTTCATAAAGACTTTTGTAAATTTTCATTTAACAAAACTCCGCCTATTTTTTGTAAATTACATTATAGAGGATATACGACAGGGCAAATATTGATCATTTAGTGGAGATGAAATGACGTGGTTACGACCAATCAGAGCAGAGCAGTGCACGCAGATGCTCCTCCTGGATTACAAGTCGAAAAACCTTTATTGTGTATTTTACAAAAAATAGGCGGAGAATTGTAAAATTTTACAAAGGTTTTTTTGAAACAGACCCCAGCTGCATATATGGCACATCGTCTCACATGTGTCAATAAAACTGTTAAAGGGTGTGATATTGATATCGGTTTGATGTTATTTCAGATAATAAATTTGAATTGGCCTGCCCTACAAAACTTTTTATAACAATGACACTTACAAAACTTACAAGGGACTTTATAAAAATGTATAGAAGCATGAGAGGACAATTTTAAACTTTTGGTTATGACAATTATTGTTAAGTATTATAATACCAAATATTTTAAAACCCAGTTTTTTCAAAAAATTCACAAATATCAGTAAACTTTAGTTTTGTTAATTATTGGACCTTCCAAATATAAAAAGATTTGGGTCAGCGGTCTTTACGCAAAATCAAAATGCCTTACAAATCAGATGCCTGCCATTAATTTAACAAAAATCAATATGCTAAAACTACTAAAATATATTTATTTCAAGTGCTTAAATTTATTTCAATAAATTTAAGCACTAAACCCGGTTTTTTGTTTTCTGCTTCCCCTAACAAATTTACATATGAGAAACATAAACTACTTAAAAAGTAATTTGAAATGAAGGCCAAAAATTAAAAAATACATAGTATTCCTCTAATATTGTTGTTAATTTTTAGTTATATTAATATTTCAACACAAACCTAATTTATTTCAGGACAAATTTTGATTTCGCGGCAAGACCATGGACTCAAAACTTTATTATGTAGGTTCATCAAACAAATATTGAAAACATTTGTTAAATACAGAGAAATGTAATCAAATAGGCCCCATGTCAGTTTATGCTAATTTATTGCAGCGCATTCTAAGCAGTTTGACCTATTTACAATTTGGATCTGAAGAAATTTTTTCAATTAATTCAAACAATAACCTCTCATTATTATCCTCATTGTCTTGTGAAATTGAAATATCGTCATCACACAAAAACCCAGCTCTGCAAAATCGGTTTAGAATCGTCACAGTGGAGACGTCTTTTTTCCAAGCGCAGGCCGACCAACGGACGGCATCCAGTAATGTTATTTGCTGGCATACGTCACTAGCAATATCTATGTTGTCCACGTTTTTTACAATCTTTTGCAACAACTTGATTTTGTAGTGCAATTTGAAGGAACGAGTGACGGATTTGTCCGAACTTTCAGGCGCCATATCTGAAGGAAAAAACACGATTTCAATGTTGGAAAAGGAGTTTAAGCCGCTACAATATTCAGCATAGTTCATGAAAATAACCACTGATCTTTTTTGATGCTTCATTTTTTGATTGAAACTTTCCAGAAATTTTTTCAATAATGAACGAGTTAACAACGCTTTTCGATTGTGTTCCCATTTAACCGGCAAATCAGTTTTACGATCTATTTTTCCAAAAACGCGGGAATGTTTTGAACGCCCAATAATCATAATTTCACGCTCAACGGCATATTGATGATTATATAATAAAAGCACAGTTAAACAATGTTTTTCTATTGTGCTATCTTCCCTCGTTTTTGCATGCTCATACAAAATTTGGTTGGGCATTCCACGCCAAAACAATGCAGTTTTATCTAAAATGAACCGATCATTTGGTTTATACGCGGTCAGGAGTTCAGGAATTGTGTTGGCAAAATCATAAGCCGTGTTTTCAATAACATTCGGTTCTTTTCTTGACGAATGGTATGGTTTGATGTTGAAGGAGTTTTTGAAGCTTGAAAGCCAGCCGTCGGAAGCTTTAAAATCGTTAAGTTCCAATTGCTGGGCGAATTGAAGCGCGATTTCTTTAATCAAAGGGCCGTTCACTGGCACATTTCTCGCAATAGCCGCATCATACCACTCTTTCACCAATACGTTCAAGTCCTTTGTCGCAATTTGTTTTAATTTTCGTTTACGGAAGGAGAAAGAGGACTGGTTGACTTCGAATTGGGCTCGGATATCGTCTTGATTTCGTACGATACGACCGGCCGTCGTCTTTCCAATCCCGTATTTATCAGCAAGAGCTTGCAAAGAAAGCCCAGAAATATTCTTCTCCTCAATAAGGGAAACTTTTTCCGCCAGTGTGAGTTCGCGATATTTTTTCTTAGCTGCCGAAGCCATCCTTACAAAGTGCAATTTTTTTTAACTAATTAGTTTACAAATAAATTTTTTTTTACTTTTTATTTTTTTCTTTTTACTTCATTTATACATAATATTTTAACTCTTTCCTTGGTATTCTGCGCCGGTTTTTTTTTTCACACAGCGTATTATATTTTCAAAAGGCGTGCAGTGCCAATTCCTCTGCGCCGCGTTCCAATTATACAGCGGCCTGTCGATACTAAACCTCGCCAAGGTTTATATAACGCGCGAACTGGGAATATATCGCGTTACTCTGACATAAAAAGTCACAATTATTTTAAAATCAACGTGACTCTGACTCAAAATTTTGGAGTTTCTGTATATGAAAGATAAAAAAAGTCAAAAGTACGAGTATTTTATGCCGCTTTTAACTCATTGTGTCATAGTTTACGACAATATTATTGAGCGCGCGAATGTGCCAGTTATAAAGCGTTTCGTCCTGTGCATACATAAATCAGGTATTTCAAAAGGAAGATAAGGGCCATTTATCGAGTTGAAATTATTGAGAGTTTTTAATAGGCTTTTTTTAATTGCAATTTTCTTTTTTTAAGTGTGAATAAATACTTTTTTGCACTTTGTGCGGAGTTTTTTTTTGTTTTCATCCAACTGAAAACAAATAACTTTTGCAATTATTAAAAATGGATTATTTAATAAAAATTTGTATCTGATCTCATGCTAACTACTGGGCATTTATCAAGCACGTTATTTAAAACTCTTGTTAATATTTTAATTTTTATTTTTTCATAGAAATCTCATAGTTTTAATTGATTAAAAGTTAAAATTCATATTTTAGTATAATTTTACGCATACTTGCGTCAAATATTGCATTACATTATGTTTTTAGATAAAAATTGGTATATTTGTAATTTCTTTAAATTTTAACCATTTCATTTGGAATGGATTTGAAATAAGTCTGATGGTTATTATCAAACAACTTTCAGTGTTAAAGTAATAACGCTTCCTTATGGCATTCGAGTTCAATTATTTATTATGAATAATTAAAGTTTTTTTTTCCATTAAATCGTTTTCATTAAATATTGAATTTTTTTAAATTTTAAAACGCAAGAATTAGTTGTGTTTTTTATTTAGCGTCAGAAAAGCAAAATTGTTCAAGAAAACTAACTATCAGAAAACTAGTAAAAAATTTTTAGCAGGGTTATTTTAACCACGTGCTTACGCGGCAACAAAAATCTGTACAAAACTGATGTGAACTAAAAAATTTCACGTAAGCATATCTCGCTATATTGATAAAGTGAATATAAAACTTTATTATGGCTGAATTATATCTGGCTGACCGCGAAAATCAGAATGCAGAAATGAGCGCCAATTAAAATAATGCGGTTATCACGGGTTAAAAAAAAACAAATAAGAACGCAGAATTTTTTCAATTCCACCTTTTTACAAAATATACATGAATTAACCAACTTTAGCCCTTAAAAATTTTTGATGGATTAGGCGTTTATCCACCTTTAATATTAGAATATTTTAAGTTTCAAATTTAGTGAAGCAGAAAAAAGTTTAATTTTAAATGGCATTTGGTATTATAAAATACGGTTTCTTCATTTTGTAGACTAATTAGCCTTAATAAAATTTACTATTTTAGAATCAGAATTTTACAATGTTTATTTTAACCCTGAATCTAAAAAAATGCTAAAACTCACCGCAGAATAAAAATTAACATTATTTTCTAATGCGTGACTGAAATTTAAGAAAAATCAAGTTTAAAAAAAATCTCGAACGAAACATATAAATCAATTGCAAAAACGTTTTCCAATTAATTTTTGAGTATTAAAAGTTATAACTTGTGTAATATTAGAGTTATTTTAAAGGCCAACATAACATTTTTTGTATTTTAAGGAGCAACGCAACAAATATTTATTGCATAGCGTTTTGGAGTTTATTGAATTAGCTTTTGGAAAAAAAAATCCTACGGATTTTTAAAACTTTAATATTGAAGTCCGCGCTTGAAAAACACGTATTTTTATTTAGAGCAGAAATTAGCAAATAGAACAATTATAATATGACATATCTTAACCCTTTCTGTTTGCTGAGGCGCAAAAGTATATCAAATAGCACCTTACAGCAGTAGCAGTAACGGTGTTTTAAACAAAAAGCTTATATTACTTTGTGATAACGCGTGGTGTAATATAACTCTGAGCTAGGTAGGAAACTCATTGAGCCAGAAACAAGCAGCGAAAAATTACATATGTGGTGTCCAAACTTTTATGTTTCCGAAGCAAAATGTTGTTCTATCGTTTATAAAACAATTCAAAATGCTAATATTTTATTTATTTATTAGTTTGATGTATTATGTATCTTAAGGTAATATTAGTTTTTTTATATTTTCTAGAATATTTTTAAAAACTTATTTCAGAAAACCCTTGTGATACGGACAGATGCAATGGAAAAAATGGAAAATGCATTTTTTTGCCACCTATGAGTTTCTATTGCAAATGTACAGATGGTTTTGCCGGGATATTTTGTGAAGTGGGTAAGCGTTAGTTTAATAACAATATATTACTTTTATTTTTTCATTCTGCTTGTGAAAACTTTTTAATTCTTGTTGTCTAAGTTTTTTATATTTTTTATGTGTCCTATTGTAGTTAGTTGCCTAAAACTAATATTTGATGAAGGATTTTTGTATTACTTATTAAAGATTTGACCAGATATTCATTCTGTTGGTTGAAGTCCTGTTAAACGAAAATACTATTTTTCATTGATGAAACGACATTACCTTCTCCACTATTATCAATGCTATTTTTTGTAAAGCTAAAATTTTTTTGCTTTTTTCCGCTTCGAATAAATTTAAGATACCATTTCAACATAGTAGAATTTTAAATCTTCTATAAAACATTTTGTTTTCATTAATAAAATACTTTTTTTTTAAATCCTCTAAAAGATAGACTTCAGTTATATTATGCTGTACTGGTCCAATAATGGTTGTAAGTTCCATTATGGTACAAGATAATATAAACCGCGACACTTTACATCTAATGTACTGAGTGATCGGAATCATGTTATTCAATCAATCAATCAACCATACATTTTTACGAGAGTTACCAGGAAGAAAACCTAACTGTGAAAACACTGCATTGCTTTTAGATCTGAATCCTAGTAAAAAGAAGGAAGACAAAAGTATGGAGATCGACGAACTAGACGCTGAACCAGAGGCGAAACTCCAACCTGAATCCAACGAAGAAAAAATTTTAAGTACAAAATATTAAAAAATATCCTCATAATTGCACATAAAAAGTATTTATTAGTGTTTTAGCACACTGGATTTGTACAATCCAGTTTTCCTAGGTATCCTATAGCGCAAAAAAAAATTAGCACCAAAAACAGCGTTGGAACCTATGTAGTGTACTTGCACAATTTACAATGTAGTTTGCGTATACGCATCCTATTCCTGTCTTTTGTTTACTGCAGCCAGTTCCATTAAACTGCGTTTAGAATTTTTTTATAATTTTCTCATTTTAACAAAAAATCCATTCATATGTTTTACCAAACGGTTAAAAAACTTTTAAAAATATGGCAAATATACAATATAGCTTTTTTATAATTTTAAAAATTATATATAGTTTGTTAAATACTTATGATATTTAAATTATCCACGTTTTTTTATTCTTATTCTGAAAAAAATTTTAAATACATGTATGTTTGTTTTATTTAGCATAACAACAAATATTATTTAAAGACAATACAGTAATAGGTAGTATTGTATCTTTTAGCAACCAAAAAAATGTATTTTCCGAAACTTACAAATTCATCCGTACAAGTTGTGGAGCAGGAAATTTCCGAGACATCCGGTGGGTAATAATAATTTTTTTAATGATCAGATAACAAAACTAATATTTCATTGTGCATAGTCCATTCATAGTTTAATTCTGTTGTATCATCATTTCTTTTTTTTTCTTTTTTTCAACAAAATTATATTTGATCATTAAAAAAATTATTACTACCCACCGGGATGTACCGGAAAATTTCCTGCTCCACAACTTGTACGGATACTGGAATTGTAAGTTTCGGAAAATACATTTTTTCCTGGTTGCTAAAAGAGTACAATACTACCTGCTACTGTATTGTCTTTAAATAATATTTGTTGTTATGCTAAATAAAACAAACATACATGTATTTAAAATTTTTTTCAGAATAAATGAAAAAAAATGCGATAATTTAAATATCATAAGTATTTAACAAACTATATATAATTTTTAAAATTATAAAAAAGCTATATTGTATATTTGCCATATTTTTAAAAGTTTTTTAACCGTTTGGTAAAACATTATAAATGGATTTTTTGCTAAAATGAAAAAATTATAAAAAAATTCTAAACGCAGTTTAATGGAACTGGCTGCAGTAAACAAAAGACAGGATAGGGTGCGTATACGCAACTACATTGTAAATTGTGCAAGTACACTACATAGGTTCCAACGCTCTTTTTGGTGCTAATTTTTTTTTTGCGCTATAGGAAAAATTAGGAAAACTGGATTGTACAAATCCAGTGTGCTAAAACACTAATAAATACTTTTTATGTGCAATTATGAGGATATTTTTTTACTATTTTGTACAAAATTTTTTCTTCGTTGGATTCAGGTTCCTTCGTTCAGCGTTGAGTCCGTCGATCACCAAACATTTTTACGAGAATAGTGTGGGTGATGTAGTAACCATAGGTCACCGACCTTCGACGGCTCAGGGGGGGGGGTCCACACCCCGGGGTGTGGAGGTTTTTGACCTCCAGGGGGGGGTCACACCCCAGTGTTTTTTTTTGAAAAAAAACGGGGGGTGGTCACACCCCGGGGTGTTTTTTTTTTGACCAAAATTGACAATTTTTTGACGAAATTTGACCATTTTTTAAGCATTTTTTGGGATTTTGTGGTGGGGGGGTGGTCAAAAATGGGGCTTAGGGGGGGGGGGGGGGGTCAGGGGTTCAAGGGGGTCATTAGAGGGGAGGCGTCAAAAATGGGCCTTAGGGGGGGGGTAGGTTGAGAGGGGAGGGGGGGCGACCCCCCCCCTACCCCCCCCCCCCCCTTCGGTGACCTATGGTAGTAACTATTGTTTCTAAGAAATGTCTCGTCTGTGCATTTTGGGAAAAATATTTATGTTTTGTTTTATTAGTTTAACAAAATAAAAATCTGTTGTTTTCGCTTCCCATTGATATATGACTCTTTTTCATTTTGCACGTAGATAGAGGTCCGCTTATAAAAACACCCTGGGGGAACTCAAGATTTACCTATTGTATATCTTTGTTTCCTCGTGATTTTTTTGTTAATGTTATCGTCGTAACTCTGATATAAGGAGTCAAAATTGTAATAAAATACTCGTAACTGTGACTCTTTTTAACGTTATGAGTCAGAGTCACGTTGATTTTATACTGATTGTAACTCTTTGTTTCGTTGTTACGAAGATATTGATTTTTTTATAAAAGTAAGTGATTTAGCGTTTGGAAGATCAAATGAACGACACGGTGGAGCTGCACCAGGCGGAAGTGATGAATCTCAAATCCGAAATCCAAAGTTTGACCTCCCGACTGGAATACCAGCACGAAGAGCGATTCCGAGATCTCCAAGATCTGGTTCAGAACTCCCAACTTAGGGTACAAGTTCTTATTTTTTCATAGTTTGGTATAAATCCAGAGAAAAGGTAATGAATGAATTGGAAGAAATCCGTATAATTTGCATACGGTTAACAACTTTGCGTTATTTGCGTTAACAACTGTCGAAACATCTTTGTTGGAAAACCGCGCAAAAACTGCTCAGTGTAGTATTACTGAACTAAACATTATACGGAACAACCAATCAGCTGCGTGCCAACCGTGCTTATGGAATTTATTTTTTATTGGATTCATTCATTAATAAAAATAATTATGTTTTCGGGAAAGTAATAAGCGCGTGCTAATTATTTTGGTAAATTTGGATATGTAAAACCGAACAAGCAGCACTAAAATCATAACCAAATACTTACGATAGCAACAATATCAATACGATATCACCATTTTCACGTGGAATATCTTTGCCGAAATTGATCTCGCAAGCTTTAGTGCGCCAGACGAGCGTTTTGTCACTGCGCCACGATAACTTTTACGCCGATTAGTTTTACTTAAACGGCACACAATACAATACAACTCCATTAATTTTACCGCCAAAATGTCACTGACTGGATTTGCTAGCCAATTTACGATTTGTTTTATAACTTCCGCTAATATTTTAGATAATCAAACTGGAGAATCTGCTGCAGACCAAGGAAGGTATGGGTATGGGTGAGCAGGGAGTGAACACATTCGCCCTCCGCGGAATGAACATCCTCATTCTTATCCTCCAGTTCGTTCTCATTCTGGCCAGTATGGTGGCTCAGTTCGTCCAGCCGTTTGTCAGAAACAGGTAACCCACCCCGCGTTTGTCTGCTTCTGTGAGTGTCTGTTTGTTTGCTTCTATTCAAACACCTTGGCTGTGAACTGAGTGGTTTTTACTTTTGTCTTCTTTCACTTACCAGTTTGGGAAGTTTTTTTAGGTGGGGCTTGAAAAACTGTTTCTAGCGTTTTTATAACCAATAAATTGGTTTACTTAAGACCTTTTTAAAAACAAACGACAAAAGTACTATCACAGTAACAATTTTATCTTTATCTAGTTTTTTCAATTTTTTCAAACGCTAAATGGATAGAAAGGAACGCCTTAAGAATTTTCTCTCTACAGAATTTGAGAGAGTACTAATACTCCTTCGAATTTAATAGAAATTAGTGGTCATTAAGCTAATATGAGATAATCGTAAAAGGCTTATAAAATGGAGTGAATAAAACATTTTGTCAGTGTATTTTGAAACGGAATGAACGATGAAAACAAAATGATGGTTAACAATGATAAACGTTGTGTAAAAGTTTTAGAGACATTAGTGTTCGTATTCTTAGTTATACAGTGATATCACTTTTGTCTAAATCAACATTGCGAAAAGTGCTTCTTTTAAAATTATTCTCCGTTACAGATGGAAATTAGAAACTTTTATTTGGTCAGTATATGGTTGATATATCAGTGTAAAGGTTTATTCGGTTATCGCGAAATATTACGTCAATCCTGTACTGCATATTCTATACAAAATTGAACTAAACATATTGAGAAAATAACCATTAAAAATGTTATTATTTTTATTATTTTCAGGGTTCGAGCCGTGACAACGTTTTGCCTCATCCTGTCGATTCTAGCGCTGTGGCAATCGCGCCTGGTACGCGTTCACCTCATAACGCCTCTTTTCGACCGGGTGCTCCCCAAACGAACGTCCGTAACGCTTCCCAGTGCCGCCACCAACGCCACGGCCTCTTGATATTTAATTATTTACGATTCGCAGTCACCTCCGGTATCCGCTTCTGTCGGACAGACGCTTAATGGTGCGCATATGATATTAATACGGGATGGATTTGATATTGATGTAAACGCTCCTATTCGTATTTTCCAGCATTGAATTCCGTGTTTGGCTGTGGACGTTATTCGGTAGAGAAGAGACTGGAGATATTCGCCGCATTAATACGGTCAAAAGCTGTTTCAGAGTTAGGCCTTCGCGCTTCGGCTTCTCCTTGCTACATCCTTGGTTATTTAGCGTCAAAAACGGGTGGCAATGTCTTAAAAGAGAGCTTTACCGCCCGAATGCAAGATTTCCAGAAACTTAATTTGGGTTCGGATTGATTCAGTAAACAACCATCGAAACAAAATTTCTGGTCAAATTGATACGAGCTTTATTCTGAAAGTTGTTTTTTTTAAGAAACTACTTCAGTATGTATACATTGGACATGGATCCAATATTGTGATATTATGTGAGTGAAAAACTGGGCAATATTTGCCCGATGCAACTGTTTTAATTAGCTACGAGAATTAGCGTGTTGCAAAAATAGAAATAATGCAATTTTTGTGGAGTTATACAAAATAGTACTGTTGAACAAAAAAATTGTTCAACAAAAAAGTTTTCGGTAAAAAATTTTTCAAGCGAGAATATCTCACCAATTTTATGTTTTAAATATACTAAAAAGACAAACCAGAAATTTTTTGAGGTTGGTAAAGAGAGGGGTTAGGGGTGTTTAGGGGTATGGGGAGGAGTATAAGGAGTAGGATAAAAAAGCATCTTATGGGGTAAGAAAGTCGTCCTCAAAGAGGTAGGGGGTATATGTATATCTTAACCCCTTCCCCCATCAGCTACTTATGATTAAATATGTCAAAAAAGCTAATAAAACTTTTAAACAGTTCTACCAAAAAATCTTTACCGGCAACTCATTTCAGTACTTTTTTGTATTTCTGATCACGACGGATTTTATTTTTAAAATTTCGAAAAATATTGCATAATTATGATAGTGACAAAAAACATAAATAAGTAAAACTAGAAATCAAGCTTAGCTATTTTTTGTAATAATGACATCACATTGAAAATAGATGTAATTTGTTTCGTTTTTTTAATTTAGAAATTTGTTGCAAAACGTGTTATTTATTTATTTATTTCAATTTTTGTGTCAAAATATTGCTACATATAAAAAATATTGCAAAAAACTTATTATAAGCAGTTTATTTAGGATGATTTTTGTAATTTATTGTTTTTCGCTTGTCGCAACAGCGCCCAAAGGAAGACTAAATTTGTGCGGAGGGAACACTATGTAGATTTTTAAAAGCAAAATAACAAATGTGTCTAATTAAAAAGAATTACGGTTTATTAATGAACTTGCCATTTATCAATCAGTTTACTATAATAAAACTGCTTTTAATTCATGTATTTTATCTTAGCATTCCATATATTTTTTCTCGAAAAATTGGTTCACCTAAATAAAAAATTTCCGGTCATCCTTTTTATCCTAGACTAGTGTTTATACTCTTTATTTACCAAGCAACATAATATGCAATTTTTTTAGACATTACAAAAAAATAGATTTACCGTCGTGATCCTTAACCCTTTTTGATTATTAGTGCGTGTCTGAATCTGATTGTAATTCGAGTTTTGCTTTTAGTGTATAAGGAAGCAAATGTCTAGACTTGGCAATTCAATTAACATTAAGCAGCGCTGGCGCTGTCCTCTTGTGAATTCAGTTTCAGTTTTTTGGCTAAATAATCAGAGAGTGTTAAGATCAAATTAAGATTATTATACATGTCTGGTGGTTCTTTTCTATAGTGCTATTTAAAAAAAGGTGGTTTTAATAATAAAACATTAACAATAATTTGGTTTTGTTTGCGAACATTTAACATAAAATAAATCTAAACTTTGTTAAGTGTGGATTTTGATTGTGGTCGATATTCTTTAAATAACATTTTATTTTATATTGGAAGGAGCCTATCATCAGGATTTAAAACAGGATAAATAAAAATAACTCCAAAAATCGCGGTTCAAACATTTTTAACATTATAAACATTTTTAACGCAAATAAATAAATAAAAATTAGCAGGTTAACACAAGAATTAATCGGTGGTTTCTGTTAAAAAAATTAAAACTAACAGTATATTTTTCATTAACGCAGTTTTTCTCAAAAGCATAATTTCTGTATAATAGACATTGTTTTGCCTAAAGAAATAGTGACGTAAATTTTTAAAATTTTATTCTTTAAATCTAAAGTTTTTTATTTTCTAAATGTATTTTATTGCGAAGAAATATTTCAATTGATAGATTAACAGGATATTATATAAACTAATCCAGTAAATTTTGACGTATTCATAAACAATTTCATGTGGAACGATCAAGTTTTTGCCAATAAGCATTTTTCCCAGAGGTTATAAAGATTTAAATTTTATTGTGAGTTTTTGCACTGAACACAAAAACTCTGGAACGATTGTTTTCAAATTATTTTTGACAATAAAACTAACTTTAATTTGGATGCCCACGTTGTAAGGTGTAAAGTTTATAACAAACTTTATCAGTAAATTTTGAGTGTACATGAACGTTAATGTCAAGGGCAGATAAATATTTTTTTAAATATTTTTTTGATAGTTGAAGTTTAAAAGATTTTCGACTGGGAATTGGTTTAAAATAAAATTTTTAAAAAATTAACAGCCAGCGAAAATATTTTATTGTAAATAAACAGGTTTTCAATAACTCGCAGTATTATGTAGGGCAATAATTTTTGATTTAAAATATTGTCAAAAATGTATTTTCTGTTGTTTTTAATGGAGACTGCAGGTGTTATGGGTTTTGGAATAAACAAAAACATTAAAAAACACTCAGTTTTGATAGACATCTAATGATAAACTAAAATGTTTTGTTATGACAGACTAAACGTTTTTTGTATAGGTAGATTGCACTGGAACTCGGTTTTAACATAAAGTATGCAATATATATAAGTGTCACCATAATGGATAATTACCGTATTTCCTACTTATCTTTCGTAGTATGCAGATCAACGGATCGAAATTTCGCGCCCTTGCGGTCCGTTGATCTGCATACTACGAAAGATAAGTAGGAGATACGGTAATTATCCATTATTGTGACGCTTATGTATATTGCATACTTCATGTATAAACAGAGTTCCAGTGCAAGGTGTCTATAACTATAATACTATTTGTACAAAAATAATGCGAAATTTAAAAAATATATATATCTTGCTAACAAATAATGATATGGGAATGGGAAAAAAGCACCCTAATTAAAATTCACCCGCGAAAAAAGGGCCGACTACTGTAAAAATTCCGAGAAACTGAAAAAACGCACCCGCCTGTGAGAAAAGGGCCAAATTCCGAGAAACTATGAAAAAACGCACCCGCCTGTGAAAAAAGGGCCAAATTCCGAGAAACTGAAAAAACGCACCTGCCTGTGAAAAAAGGGCCCCATGGCGGGAAAAATCAAAAGGAAAGAACGCACACTAGAAAAAAAGTCACCTGCGAAAAAAGAGCCCCACTGGTGTAAAAACGCTGAGAAAACGCACTTTCCTATGAAAAAAGGGCCCCACTATCGGAAACTGTTTTTTTATTACATAAACATCGCGTTATCAACATACTAGGAGCTAGCGTATCATGAAAAACAGCACCTATCGAGCAAAAACTTATCCACATAAATGTGTTTTTTTAGTTTTTTTTAAATATGTATATCTAACGAATGCATTTTTTATTTTTATTTAAGTTTTTATTTAAAAGCTTTTAAACGTAAAATTTAAATAATAAGCCAAACACTGATGTTTACTTAGCAAGAGAAAATACAACGAATCTAAAACAAATCAGAAAAATAAATGAGGCAAAAAAAGTTCAATAGTAACACTATTTGCTCGATTTTTTGTTATAATTGGTTATTTATGGTTTTTTTGATTTCATAATGCAAAATCCACAAATTATTAGTTAATTAGAAACTTACGTCCTCTGCTAGTCTATATTTGAAGATTTTTCCAAAAATTTTTCCAGAAGTGTGCTAAGTAAAATAAATTCAACTATTAATTTAATTTTTAGTCTCTGTTTTTATTTTAAGATTTCTTAAATATTTTAAAATCCTAGTTTTTCAAACTAAATTAAAAAGTGGTATTAAAATACTTAAATATAATCAAAATCTATTATGACTCTGCGTTAAGGCGCTCACCATTGACCTACCCAAGTAACAAGAAATATTAGTTTAAAAAAGCTGGTAAATTCGTAAATTTAATGTGAAAAAAGGGGCTAAATATTTGAAAATCATAAACTAAAAAAAACTTTTTGTTGATAATGTTGCTTTTTTGCGGTAAATGTGCGGATGCTTAACACTTCTTTATTTTTGTTACTTTTTTCGCGGGTGCATTTTTTCTATGCTGCGTTTTTTTTTTCTTCACAAAACCAAAAAAATTATATATAAATCTGCGTATGTATCTGATATTTTTTTCTGCAAAATATTTTAAATCGTGTTCATTTTATTTTAATTTGCCGTATTAATTTCTTTTTCTTATTGGGACTTTTTTCGCAGAGTTGGGTGTATTTTTTTGGGTGCGTTTTTTTCTTTACTGCAGGGTTTTGTGAAAAAAAACGCACCCTAGAAAAAATAAACCCAACTCTGCGAAAAAAAGTCCCAATAAGAAAAAGAAATTAATACGGCAAATTAAAATAAAGTAAACACGATTCAAAATATTTTGCAGAAAAAATATGAGATACATACGTAGATTTTATATAAATTTTTTTCTAAAATCGTGTTAAAACAAAGTATATCCTTGTAATGTTTTTAAAATTGATATAATAATTATTTTTCACTTTTTGTGGTGAAATAATTATCTGGGGATTGTTGGACCGCTCCTAATATATTTTCTAAAACTACCACGAGTAACAAATTTTCTTTCAAAAATCAATAAAAGTAAACTAAAAAACAGTTTTTATTGATAATTTTGCTTTTTTGCGGTAAATGTGCAGCACTTCTTTATTTCGGTACTTTTTTTTGCGGGTGCATTTTTTCTAGGGTGCGTTTTTTTACAAAACCCCGCAGTAAAGAAAAAAACGCACCCTAGAAAAAATACACCCAACTCTGCAAAAAAAAGTCCCAATAACAAAAATAAATTAATACGGCAAATTAAAATAAGGTAAATAGACGATTTAAATTATTTTGCAGAAAAAATCAGATACATACAATATGTAGATTTTATATAATTTTTTTCGTAAAACAAAATGTATCCTTCTAATGTTTTTAAAAATGATATAATAATTATTTTACCATTTTTGTGGCCGAAATAATTATCTGGGTATCCCTGTGACAACCCCATTTTTTTTAAACGACCACGAGTAACAATTTTTTTTATCTTTTTCACCTTTTTGGCAATTACAAAGCACATTTCGCGATTTTTTTTATTTGTTCCCAATTTTTAAGAGATTTTATAACATTTTTAAACGAACATACGGGGGTTCAAACTAATTTCCTTTGAAAATATATTAATAAAAATAAAAGAAAAATTCTCTGAAAACGTTTAAAAATCATACTCATTCTCACAAACAAAATTTATTCTCTTATTTTGTTTATATTCATAAAGTATACTATACTACACTAAATATATTTTGACATATCTGTGGCCGCCGGCGCTATTGTTATAAAACATTACTACTATCAAATTTTTTATTTTTACCACTAAAAAATTATAGTAAATAGAACGATAATTTAAGATTATCTTGAGTTTTTTTTAAATGTTTTAAACGTTTTTAAATTGATTCAAGCGTGAGTTTAAAAAGTTTAAACTTTATAAACGTGTAAAAAACCAGCTTTATTCCCAAAGTTTTTTTGAATAGTTAAAATAGATAAAATAAAAAGATCTTTTCGGTATGTTTGTGACCAAAATAAAGATTTCAAGATTTTTTTGACTGTACTATTGTTTTTTAT
This sequence comes from Microlaimidae sp. YZB2_3, assembly GCA_030248175.1. Classification (NCBI taxonomy): domain Eukaryota; kingdom Metazoa; phylum Nematoda; class Chromadorea; order Desmodorida; family Microlaimidae; species Microlaimidae sp. YZB2_3. The sequence continues at coordinate 39,851 of JASAMX010007228.1, forward strand.
AAAGACTATAACTTACGAATTCAGGAGGTAAGTACAGTAATCTCAAACAACTTTGAAATCACTTTAAAAATTTTTTTAAAGATGTTTTAAACGAATACATTGACCGTATTGATAGCTTAAAAATACGAGAAAATTTTTTTTATAAACCTAGAAACCAACTTATTACCATGTTTTTTGAAGAAATAGAAATAGTATTTTTGATTTTCTGCGTGACCGTTGCCGTTTAAATTTTTTTTCGATCTTACACACAACTAACTATAATTCCGCGAAGATATTGACCAAGAAGATTAATGACAAACTATTAAAATATGTACTTTGTATTTCAATGTAGTTTCAATTTGCAGTTTCAATTTTTTTAATTGTGTTTACAAAGCATTTTTACGAGTTTATTTTGCTATATTTAAAAAATGTAATGTTACATATTAATTTTAATTTACTTGTTTCCTTTACCTTTTACTTCTGTTACAGAATATTGTAAATTTTTTAGTTGCACAAGCTATTTATTCTTAAAAAAGTGCTTCTTCATACTGTTTATGATGTTTGTACTTTTTTTGAATTATCACGGATTTATGAAAAAATTTTCCCACGCACATGCTTTTGTTTCGCAGATTACCTGTGTACGTAACAAAAAACAGTTTCTAATTGTGGGGCCCTTTTTCACAGGCGGTGCGTTTTTCATTTGTTTCTCAGCTTTTTTCCATGGGGCCCTTTTTCGCAGTGCATTTTTTTATGTGCGTTCTTTCCTACTTTTCCCGCCAGAGGCCCTTTTCATAGGCTGTGCGTTTTTTCACAGTTTTTTGGCGTTTTACACTAATCGGCCCTTTTTTGCGGGCGCATTTTTTCTAAGGTGCTTTTTTGCACCAAATCAATGATATATGCACAAAAATTTTGATCCCATCTGTCACAAAAAGAAATAGTATTAATTATTATCATAGCCACCGATTAACTCTTAAACAATTTCACCAACTCACAAATAACGAAAAATAAAAAAAATAAGATAACAAACAAGAAAAATAAGTACAAAGTATTAAAATATGAATTTCAAATTTCAATTTAGATTTTATTAATAGTTTTAAGTATTTCAATTTTATTCACAAAGCATTTAAGAGATGAAATTTCAAAAATAAAAAAATTTAATTTTACATACTATACCTTATACATCTGTTACCTGAACCTTTTACATTCTTTACATGAACAAATAAATTACTTAGATAGACATTCCTTTTATTACTATAAATAGTGTTTTATTTTATACATCACATATTTATTGAACTTCCCTCTGAAATATTATTGATTAAGGATAAATTTTTCCCTAGCAAACGACTTTATTATGTAGACTAGCTCACTACGGGACAAAAAACATCATCTATATGAGGTGCCCTTATTGACAGTCGGGGGTGTTTTTTTTTAGTTTCTCAGCTCCTTTCCATTTTCCCCCTCCTTCGCACCTTTTTCTTAGGATGGTGCGTTTTTTCCCTTTTTCTTTGCCCTCCAGGATGCCCGTTGCCATATTCCGGGGGCGCTTTTTCTTTAGGTATATTTCTTTTGCACACCAAAAGTGCCCTTTGCACCGGGAGCATTAATGAAGGCTCTCTCTTCCCAAACCCAAAAACAGCGACAAACAACATGGGCGACTGGAACTGCCAACTACAAATGGGTGGTTAATTTAATTTATTTTAATTTTAATTTAGCCGGTACTTATTTTATAACGAATTACCACCGCTAAAAATTTAGCCAGGTATACATAGCTCAGTTAGGTGGCTAACGATTTTGTGGACAGGTTCCTACAATTTTTACTGATACGGGTGGGGTTTAGGCTAAATTTGGACGGGGAACAGCGGTCCAAAGGGCGGCTAGCAAAAGAATTAAAGACGCGCATTTTTAGCTTATTTGTACGAATTAACGATATTTTTGTGTTTTAGAAATTTGTGAACTTTTTTAACGACGGGTGCTATGTTTAGCTTGTTTTTTAAAACTCTATTAGAAATAAAATTTAGCTTACCTTTGTCCAATAGACCAAAATTTAACAACAAGACGTATTTTTAAAACAAAGACTTTATTTAAGAAAACCCACATTTTTAAACTTTAGACTATTTAAACACTTTTGGAATTTAAACAAGAAAACAATTTTAACAAGCATTTTGTTTATTAACCTTTTGTAAGCTTTTGAAATTTTGAGATTTGGTTGTTGGAAAGCAGTAAATAAAAAAGATTTGCAAAATTTTGGAATGAAGACCGTGGAGTTTACTAAAAGAGAAGTCTACTTGGAATCAAAAATACACCGTTCATTTGAAAAACTTACGAAAGTACACAACATGACACAAAGTAGGCGCTTTAAAAACACACCGAGACTTCATAACCAGATTTCAATAATAAAGCACCGTTTTAACAAAAAACAGAAATAACACGTACGCAAAATATACACAGCCAAAATGATACACGATACTAAAATTAAACAAGAAAAACAAGTTACCATAAAAGACACACCCGTGAGATTTCAGTTATTAATTATATGAAATAACGAGTTGTTTAATTTTAAACGACTTTTCAAATTAAAAAATATTTCAAAAACGATTTAAATTTACGAAAATAAAACCTTTTGAAAAATTTCGACACTTGGCCGTTAAAGCTCGTCTTGGGACACCTCGAGGGTGTTCCCTGAAAAGTAGCGTGGCTGATGCGTTTGGGGAATACGATTGGGACACAAGAGAGGATGCGGACAAGCCATTGTGGTGTTTTGCCAAGCATGTGTAGTCAACAGCCAAACCCCTTCAGCAGAGAATAGGAGCTCCGTCCATTAGTATACAAGGCCTTGTCCATTTAAAAACAAACCGACTAAGATACGCTCGAAGCAACTTGCCATTGCCAAAGCTAATGGGCTAGCGGTGGTGGCAGAGCAAAAGGTTTTATCAAATTTACACTTGATCGTTGACTAACCACCTTGAAAAAGTTGAAGCTTTATTTATTTTACTGAAAACCGCGCTGAAAATTAGTCGTACTACTTATTACTTTAGACTTACACAACTTTTTACTAGTGCTAGCATGATTAAACCTTGTTGCCATGGCCGCAGCCATTGAACCAGTTTAAATTAATCCCACCCAATTAGCGCATGTCCTCCACTGTTGGAGATTGGCTGATTATTTTTAGCCAATGAGCGTCTAACACGCTGCATGACTATTGTTTTAAACACAACACCAAAAACAAATAAACTCCGCACTTCAACCTACATGTGGAAGTCAAAGTATGGAGTGACTATAGACCACCTTGCATATGGACCGCACCCTAACCTGTGCTTTTACTATTTTTAATATTTTAACAAAAATTCTTATTTATTTTACTTTTATTTATTTTTAGCTTTTATTTATTTTTTGCCACGATAAAATAATTTACTGTTTTTACACCGCAGGAAACACCCCTGTGACCCACAATTAACCTGAAAAACAACGGACATGGGGTCCTGCGAACCCCACGCTACACATCATTTTTGTGAAGACAATAGTTTGAAAATAGACGCTCAGGGATTTAGACGTCGCTGAGGTAGCACAATTAAAATTTTGCCCAAAATTGAGGCTAAAAAACTATTTCTTTGGTTTTTAGTTTCAAAACTTGAAATAATATTAAATCTTCAATTAAATAACCAATTATGGCCAAAATTATACTTTCAAAATCGTAAGATAGACATATTTTATTAATGTGTTTTATAAGCATTGTAATTTTTTTATTATTTTCATTTACAATTTTAGTTTTTTGTAATTTAAAAATTTTGTTATACTTATCGCCATTGGCGTGCCTGGGAAGACGAAAATATTAACTCTGGGGGTCCCGGGCAGAAAGCCCCCGAGTAGAGAAAATTCTAAATTTGGAACACTAAAACATCTGGATTTTTTAGTGTAAATATTACAAAATTAAGGCATATTGCCATTGCGTTGCCATTTTTTCCGTGCCACACGCACCCCAAAAGCATAGCGCACGTTTTCTTCAGATTGCAGGGTTTTGTGAGCAAATGGCAAAGTAAGCGAGCAAATTTAAATAGTTTAAAACTTTTGCACGTTAAAGTGTACAGTAGAATTATTTTAATTTTATTGCAAATGCGAAAAATAAGTTACGCGTACAGTTTAAAAACCACCCGTTGGTAGGCTAAGCGGCTTCAACGTCCTAATTCGCTTGAGTCAGAGCAAGTTAAAGAAGCAGCTGAGACATCAGCTTCTTTTGTTTTGCGAAAAACCGCTGCAGTTGGCGCCGCCTCGATTTCTGCATCCCCAGAACAAGCACCAAAAGCTGGGGCAGTATCTACTTCTAGCTTTACCTCTGGGGCCTATTTAATAAACACGTCTGTGAATTATTTTTTTTTTATAAATCTCCGCCTTTGTTTTGTAAAATACATGAGAGATGATATCCGTGACAAATTATCGACTTTATGAAAATGGGCCAAGCCCAGGTGCCGCACACTCTTCATTGAGCGGATAAGTCAATAAACCATTAATATCCTTTATCATTTATTTTACAAAAAGTAGAAGGAGATTTGTAAAATGAAAATATACAAACGTCTTTATGAAACAGAACTCTGGCGACGAATGGGCGTTTTCAATTCCCCTTGGCATGCCACTTTCAGTGCGTCAACATCGTTAGAAATTTCAGAACCGTCCTTGACTTCAAGTTAGTTTCTCGATAACACTCCAATCACTGCCAGATCCAAAGAGCCCAAAAAGTCCGAACGATATTGGTGTTTTGGTTTAAAAATTAAAGAATGGTGAAACCATAACTGATGTTGAAAGGCAGCAGTCCTTGGCAACACATGGATATCGAATTTCAAACAATACAACAGGTCATTTCAAATGCGTACAAGTCACGGAAAAAAGAAAATCGATTTCTTAGTATTCACATTATTAGGGGCTTTTTTGAAAAACATTATTTTATTTTTAGTAAAATTTGGGATTTCTTGGAGCAACAATAACAATAGTACACAAGCGTGCTTGAAAAGCACAATTTTGTTTACAACTGGATGCCCTTATTGAATGGAATTGCCTACTCTTACATTCTTAGTGGCCTTTTATTACGTCTCTTGTGTTTTGTTTGCCCCTGCAATTAGTTAGAAAGGAGGCAACGTTTAAATTTAAATTTAAACTTACCAATTATGTCGGATTACTGGGTTTGGATCGGTATTCAGAACAACAGAAAAAGAATCAAAATCATAAGTGCAGTGTGATATTTGCGTCTAATTTCTTAAGGTAAACCTTTTTTTAACTGCAGTATACTGTTTTTTGTTTTGTCTAAGTTAAAAAAATATTTATTGCTTAATAAATGATTTTATTAATTTGTTTTAAGTTTTAGATAACAGAAGTAAGAGTGAAGCTACCAATGTCGCCTCGCTGTTCTCTACCTAACGCTAAGAGGAGTCAAGCCCAAGTCAAGTCTATGGACCATCGCGGTTGGCTACAGCCAAGTGAGATACGTGCTTAAGAGCATCTGAGAAAATTTCCAGCTGGATTGGCGCTTCCCTGTCATGCTCATCTTATAAGATGGGCTTAATACATAGGTGATGATGATTATGATGAAATATGATGAAATTATTGTGCCATTATGAAATATAACAAAGTAATTGCAAATTTTTATGAAATATGATATTGTGAAATAGGTCATGTAAGAATAAGTCACTTACGCCCACACACATCCAGTTCCAAACCTATATAAACCAGGAACCCAACCCAACCTTATGGTTAGGAATCCGCTAGGAAGTGTTTAAGTTATTTCTATTGCTATAAATGCAACTTTACTAAGAGCCTAAATATATATAAAGGAATAAGTTTCTTCTGGCCTGTTTAACAAACAATCTGTTAGTGCCTCAGTCTCCTTTCAGCTCTGTATGTATAAGTAAAAACTATCCTTCTATTTTCTATCCCTTGGATAAACTTTAATTTAAGTTGATTGTTGCAAACACATCTAAACACACACTACTGCGTAAAACCACATCAGACTTAAACAATAAAAGAGGTTTACTCCACAACCTCCCAGATTTTAGGAGGGGTATACCCGAGCCACCAAATTCGGGGAAGGAGGAAGTCTCTCAAAATTTTTTTGTGTTTACTAAACCCCAAATTAAAATACCATAGATGTTCGTTCAGCTTTCCAAATTAGGGGGAGGCATACCGTATTTCCCAAATTAAGGGGGGTTTTTAAAAAATTTTGGGGTATATATATACATCAAATTATCAGTATAAATTTTACCGTTTTTACTTCTGGGTGGAACTCCCTAAATTTTAGGAGGGGGTTCTTGTATACCCTCTCCTAAAATTGGGAAGAGGTGTCCCAAAATTTTTTTTGGGGTATACCTCAAATACCCCATTTTTAGCGTTTTTAATACTAGAACCCCCAAATTGTAGGGGGGTGACCAGGTACCTGGGAAGGTGTTGCCTATAATCGGGATTTTGGAGGGGGCATAACCCCCCCAACCCCCTGTCTACCTATGGCCTAATATACCCATAAGCTGGGCACTTGCTGGAAGCTGGTGAAATAGGTAAATAAGTATGGACTAAAAATAATTTTGTTTCTGCTCGATGTGGTGACAACCAGAGTGTGGTTTTCAAAATCCAGAATCTTTTATTTTTATGAGCAGATAAAAGCTTGTATTGCATTTTGTATGTATGTGTATGTGAATGTGTAAGTTCCTATGCTTTATAAATCAAGTGAAGAAAATTATAAATGCACCGTGCTTTTAATTAAAGATTTTGAGAATCTTCAAAGGATATATATGATAAAAGCTATTTTTATTCCAACCAATGAAAATTGACAAATATTGAATTATTTAAATCATATTCACGATTTTACCAAGTCATTGCGGTGTTCACGGGGCCATGCGAAACTCAACACATGGACGGTTAAAAAATAAATGAATTAAAAAAAATAAAAAACGGGAATTAAAAATTTTTTTAAAAATAAATTGAAAACAAATACTGCAAAACAAGCTTGTAAATAATGTTTTGCTTATAAAACCAGTGATAACTCACGAACTTATTAAGCAATTGTAAAAATTAAACTATCATTTTACTCGTCAAATACGTTAAAATCTAGTGGTGTATTTAGTTTTAACTATTTCGAAATTTTTAAATTGATTAATAGAGTTGAACTTTCTAATAATTCACACAATAGTTCTTTAAAAATTATTTATATTAATTGTGTATTTAAAGAGTTATGACTATTTGTATATAGCGTTAATGTCAAAGTCGACCAAAGAATAACTGCATTAATTTTTATTGTTAAAATTATATTACTAATATAATTTTTTTTAATAAATTTAAAAAAAAACACTTAAATTTATTTTGACTTTTTTGCTATTTTATTATAACTCTCCAGAGCCAAAAAAAAGATTTTTTTTTTTGTTTTTAGCTGATAAAATTTGTGATTTAGTGCTGAAGTTGCTTTAGGTTAAACTTTAAAATATATAAATAAAACTCAGCACTAAAAAACAAATTTGATCATCTTCTTCAAAAATTATTTACTCTTCAAATTGTCTAAAAAAATTCCCAGAGTTGAAACTTAACTGTCCAATTAACCAAAAAAAAAGTTTTAAAATGTACAAACTGAAATAAAATAATCCTGGTTTTTTTTTGTTGACTTTAACTTTAACACTATGTAAAAATTAATCATAACTCTAGAAATCAAATAATTAAATTTTACAATTTAACTATCATTTTATTTGTTATATTCGTTAGAGAACAATAATATAAAAATAATTTTTAAAAGAACTATTGTGTGAATTATTAGAAAGTTTTAACTTATTAATCAATTAAAAAAATTTCGAGAATAGTTAAAACTAAATACACCATTAGATTTTAACGTATTTGACGAGTAAAATGATAGTTAAATTTTTACAATTGCTAATGCATTCGTAGGTTATCACTAGGTTTTATAAGCAAAAGATTATTTACAAGCTTGTTTTGCAGTATTTGTTTTCAATTTATTTTTAAAAAAATTTTTAATTCCCGTTTTTATTTTTTTTAATTCATTTATTTTTTAACCGTCCATGTGTTGAGTTCGCGTGGCCCCGTGAACACCGCAATGACTTTGTAAAAT